>ML789564.1:190078-205443 GCA_009831015.1 Picea engelmannii
ATATCGATTTATCAAGATGAACTTTGAATGGGCCTCAAAAGGAAATCCAGGATAGGCAGGGTATGGAGGCATCTCCAGATCAAGTAAAGGAAGAATTATGAGAATATATTTGGGGAAAATAGGGATAAACACCAATAATGCCGCTAAACTACAAGCATTAGAAGAAGGTCTTAGTGTAGCTGACTCACAAGGGTAAGGCAAGCTAATAATAGAAGGGCATTCTCAGATAGTGATTAACATGTTCAAAAAATTGCAGCAAGGCACCCTTCAAAAACCTCAAAGAGTTGGAGTCTGGAATATAGCCTGGATTCCATTCAGCAAAGGATGACCTTCATGCCTATCATTATCCCATGTCACGTGAAACACTCGACAAACAAGATCGTTGAATTGATAGAAAATGAAAATTATTAGATCAGGGAGGACTTGTGGGATAGAGCTTGGACTCCATCAGCGAGGGAGGATATCTTGCAATCTTGTGACTCCATTACTAGACAAGATATTCTCTTGATGGATCTTGAGCCAAAGAATACCCCAAAACCTCAGGAATGCAAAAGGCTCAACTTTAGGATGGAGATGAACCACAAGGAAAACAACTTGGGCGAAATCACAACAGGAGAAAGGAAAGACTCGACCTTTCAAATGGTCGAAACCCCAAACGTCAAAGAGGACATAATGTAAACACTATACAACACCTGCCACCTAAGAGATCCTCCAAACTAGTAAACAACTCAACTGACAGGGTTCGAAGGAGATGGCATTATTGACCTCAGTCCAAAGAGAACCGAGCAACCGCTCTTACACACAAGGAAAAATCATGATAATTTAGGAGAGGGGATTCATGAGACCAACAAAAGGATTATTAATGCCCCTTCCTACTACTCCTCCTCTCCAGCATGCGACCATCCAAACTCCCATAGTGCCCTCTTCCATTCGGAAAACATCTGACTGTCAGCTACTCACAATGACTGCAATTGACAAGACCATGCTATGAGTTGACCCCATCATCATTTAATGTGGGAGATCCTTCCAAAGAAGTATAGGGAAGAGCTCCAATAGAACGTCAACGAGATCACATGCCAGCTAACTGCAAAGGAAAGGTACTAGAGATCTACACAACGTGTCAAGGATTTTCATCTTCTAGATAACAAAGGAAGTAGGGAAGCCTACGCCATCACCCACAATCAACATTTAAGGAAGCTACCACCGCAACCAAGCAGGGATGATTTTAGGGGCTAAATTTTGCTCATGGGCTAATTTTCCATGGTTTTTCCAAAAAAGAGATTCGCTATTTTAAAAATGATTCACCCAAATTCTATAGGATAAAATTATTTTACCTTAAAAGACACCAAAAATTTATAAAAACTATATAAAATCCTTAGAAATTTGAATATTTTTACAAAAATATCGCCAAACATTTATAGTTGGCATATGAAAGATTAATAAGGTTCGTAGAGGTTTCTACATTTTAAAATAAATTTCCATCCCTAAAATCATCCCTGCAACCAAGTCTCAAGGATGATCAAATAAGAGATCAGGTGCTATCCCATGAGGGAAACGATTCAAGAGGAGGTTTGAGGTAGAGCCAACAAGGAGGGGGAAATTCATAAATAAATTATCATAATTTGTAGTCATCAAGACTCCTAGAAACTCCCTCACCTCCATGATATTCTCCCAGATGATGAGCCCCCCTCCTAAGAGTAAGACTACGACCCTTAATGATTTTTTCATTCCGTCACTACAACTCAAAATCCTAGCTCAAACCTTTCGGACCTCCTTCTCAAACAACGAGGTATCTCCAGGGAATCCTCTCACTATTCGGTACCACCCCGCTCTTCGAGCTCTTATCAGAGATACTATGCCCACCAGGCTTGGATACCCCTTCAATTACAAATGAGGCTCTATATTCCATGGATCTTCCTCTTTGCGGGAGCAGGAGGAAGGAGCTCCAGAAACTAGGATTGAGTAGGAGGCTTTCAATGCCGCCTGAAACTTCACCACAAACACTCCTCAACATTTCCAAAGAGCTCTGGAGGAAGCCAAATATATTGTTAGAGAGGAATGCGAGATGACCATAGACACAGAGGTATATGAAACCATGATTTATTGGGTTCCATATGTAATCCTGTTGTCCCTTGACCAAGTTTTGGGAGATTCTTGGTCATGTTGACCTATTTAGGGACTTTGACAGCCTGTCAAAGTGGAGTGCAAGACAAAGCAAAGATCGCATGATATCGACCCATTCTTGGGTCCTTTTTGGGATTTGAGAATATGTAACGAGAATGGGATGTCGGCCCATGGGTTTGCCCATGTTTAGGCCTATTTTGTAAAGTATAAATATATGTCTAGGCAATGTAAGAAGTAGTGCACAAGAGTTGTGTAAGTTGGCTAAGTGCTAAGAGTTGGATCTGTGTGATCAAGAATTGTAAGGCTTCGTGCATACTGTGTGAGACTTGCAGAGCTAAGTGAAAGTAATTGTAATGGATTGTGGAAGGCTTTGTGCTATAGCTAGCTCAAGGAAGGAGGATCTGGCGAGGTGAGCACAGATCTCGGGTTCTATGCAGAGTAGGGTTTTTGTGGCTCTATGAATGTAGATGACTGATTGAAGATAATAAAGAAGAAGAGTTGGTGGACGTAGCCCCAGGGTGGGGGTGAACCACGTAAATACTATGTTATTCGGCTCTGTGTGATGGTCTGATATATTCATGCATTATTTTCTATGTGCTTGATAGATAGATAGATATGTTTATGCTTTGTGCTTATGATGAATCTGGATGTTAGATCTATATAGGTGAATGTGCTTAGTGCTTGAATATGCAATATCTTATCCCTTTCTTTATGCTAAGTGCTTAGATACATTAGATGATGGTGAATGTTGTGATGCTTTGTTTCCTCTGCGGAGTAGATATTGGTTAAATAATGATGAATTGACGGTGCTAAGTGCTATATTAAGTATTATAATCACATATTTGTGTCCCAGCTAAGGTTGCAGACACCTAAGTCCTACATCCACCCCTGCCTCTACCTCGGGTGATACTTCACCTACTTCACATGTTTTTTTTAAAGGGCCAGTAGTTAGGGTTTTGTTGGTGCGTTGTTGTAGCGTTGAACCCTGGGTTTGCCCCTATGCCAACAAATGGTTCCATTTTCGGGACTTGAAATTGTGATTGCTGGGAACTGAGGAAGAAGAAGCTATGTGAAAAGATCCTACTTGAAACTGTGATTTCTGGGAACTGAGGAAGAAAAATCTCTCTGCAAAGATCTGACTTGAAACTATGATTGGTAGGAACTGAGGAAGAAGAAGCTCTGTGCAAAGATCCAACCTAAAATTGTGAAATCTTTGTGCGTAAATTTGTTACTCCAGTGCGTAGTACTCTACTAGTTTGGAAAGCTCTATGCTAAGGAAAATAAGTCTAATATGAATAAAAGAGGTAAGATCCAAAAGCTTTATGCTTCGAGAAAGGCAAAAGTGAGACTTTTTATTAAAAGAGGTAAGATCTGAAAGCTCTGTTCTCTGAGAAAGGAAAAAGTGAGACTTTTTTATTAAAAGAGGTAAGATCTAAAAGTCCTGTGCTTTGATAAAGGTAAGAATATTGAAAAGTTCTAGATCTGAAAGATTTGTGCTCTAGAGAAATAAGATAAGTGGAAATTTTTGTTTCTAAAGCATGGATCTAGGTATATTTGATAGATTATGTCCTAGCTTGAAAACTAGTGTATTAATAGATGAAAGAAGATTTGATATTAATATATTTGATAAGAATAGTGAAAAATATGTTAAACCTATGCATAGAAAGAATGTATGGACTAATAAGTGTATGCAGGATCCTAGAAAGATTTTTTTACAGGTTAGCTACCATGATCCTAGTGCTCAATACAGGAAAGGTTGGGGCTCATTTAAAAGAAAGAGAGGATTAACCCTCTGTTACAGTTGCAGAAAACTAAGACATCTTGCTAAGGAATTCCCTGGGAGAAGACCTAGTTGTCTTTGATGCAAATCTATGGGCCATGAAGTATTGGATTGCCCTAGAATAATTGCTAATCTTGAAGAAATGAACATGAGACAAGAAAAACCTAAGGCAGATCCAGAAACTAAGATTATGACAGAATCCCAGGAAGAATCAGAGAAAGAATTGCTATAGATAAGAGAAACCCTGAATGATCATCGACATGTCAAATTATCAGGGGTCTTCAAAGAAAAATAATGCATTGAAGAAAGAATAGGAGACTTCGACAATGAATTTGTTCTAGATGAGGAAACATAGGTGAATATCATGATAAAGAGAACATGGGAAGCTATAGGGAAGCCTGCTATGATTCCTTCACTAGGAGGAATAGGAATATTCAAAGGAAAGCTGATAAACCTATGTGGAAATCTCACTCAGATACTTATGAATGCCAATGGAACTTCGACAGAGTAATATTTTGATATTACTAAATTTATTGAGAACAATGCCCCATTTACCATGCTACTAGGAAAACCTTGGATTGAAAGAGATCATGCCAGAAGGAAAGAAGAAGAGGAAGTTTTAGAATAGAAGAAGAAAGAGTTAAAATAATTCATGACTAGAAGGATCACACACTTGATTGAAGAACAAAAGAACATATCAAATCCATTTAACACTAGAGACCCAGATGTCGAAGTTGCAAGAACACTAGAAGAACCACTGAATATTGAAGTACCTATTCCAAATAAAGAAGAAGGATCATGCGCGAATCTTAGGAAAGGTTCTCAACAACGCGAAGTCACTATGTCAAAATAAGATAAGAATCATAATGGAAAAAGGTATACCGAGAAAAATCTCACTAGGAAGAAGGCTAGAAAGCTAAGAAAGAAGCGAGCTAAGATCGATAAGTTGCAGAAGGTTCCAGAGAAAACCTCGCAAAATAAAAATTTGAAAAATTGGAGCTTCGTTGAGATATTAGAAAAACAACACATGGCACTTCGTCATGAAGAAGCAATAAAGCCGTTGAGGACATTATAACTGTTATATCAATGCACCGAACAGGCAGAAAGACATTTATGGATAGAAAACTCGCCATCTAATCATTGGGACTATGCCATAACGGACAAAATAGAGTTAATGAAGGCTTCATACCTGTTGCAAGCGACCCATTGCCGAGTTACCTATTTATCTCATTCCACCATGCACCGAGAACACTTTTTCCAATCATGAATTTGAGATCGCAGACTTGTTGATTTTACACAGTGGTCATTGCACTATTGCCTTCTATCCTATTACTATGTCTAATTTACCTTCCGAACACGAGATTGTTATCCCTGAGTGTGTATGTCAGACGAGTTGAGCGTTGCCGAGAAAATTTTTGAAGAAGTTCTAATCGATCTCATGACTAAGAGAGTCATGTTGATGTCTAGAGGTGTACAAGCATCATCGATGAGAGGACTGCCAGCCTCTCCGTCTAGTACTCATGGAGCCAGACCATCCCGACCATCAGATGAAAAGCGAACCAAGCACGGGGATGATATAGTGAATGCCAAATTGATCCCGAGTATAATACCTTCCTATATTCCACCTCTGAGAGGCACAATAAATCAAGACAGTGTGCCTAGAGATTTCAAATACAACTTGGTTACGACGTACCTCCCGAAAGGGATACACACAGTTCACGCAGACCAAGACAAGATTGCAGCATTGAAGTTTAGATACTTCAACCTTGGAGATCACAAACTCTATAACATGCTCTCCCTGCATAAGTACCTGACCAGAACTAAGGAGAAGAAATCAAAGATAATCCCCCAGTCGTAGACTATGAACCTCGCATAGTCCACCCTGCTGAATGTCATGAAGATTCCTCACTTCGGATGACACCAGGAGGTGAATGCATGTGTTAAGATACTGTTGTCTTGTTACCATGGAGGTTATTTGTGGCTAAACCGTCGTATAATAGTTGATCTGATGTTGATCAATCAAATCATGGGGTTGAGTATGCAAGGACCCGATCCACATGAGTTTTACCCTAGAAAATCCATGGATCACTCTCTAGCATAGCGGATCAAGGACACTTATGTTGATGTCGAGAAGGGAACGTGAGGTTAAAAATTAGCTTCTATCCAGAGTGGCGCAATGTGCCTCACCTGTTAGTTGATTGCAGGGAAGTTAGTATGAGAGAACCGACCCACCCAAGTTGCCGATTTTGTAGTCGACCTCGTAGGTAAGTGCATAGAGGGTCTTTAGATGAACTAGGAAAAGCACCTTGTAAACCAGTTGGAACTCGACTACAGAGAAGCACAAGATCAAGGATATGAATTTCATTTCAGATGGATTCTGATACTGATAGATTTTATTTCCTCGGAGATGCTGGAAGGTACGACCTTCCCGGACATCGAGCCTTTTGAACCACTAGCCGCGAAGTTCAGTACACTGTGGTACTCAAGCGACATGAATAAACAACAGTAGTCAAATGTTGCTTTTCATACCTACTACAATCAACTGAAGGTAGCCATACATTTTGAGCCTCGCATGACTCCGAACACTCTACACTAGTTCTGGTCGATGATGAAGTTCAGCACAGATCAAAATTTTATTTACATCACAACGCGCATTGATGAACACAAGAAACAACTCCAGTCCTACTACAAGCTGACGGAGGAGGACTTGGAGGAGATCACCAAGGACTTGTTGGTTCTGGAGCCTGATTATCTTCCTGATTCATAGGTCCTTGTTGTCAACCATGTTTATACGCCATGAATACTTTACACTCCATAAGTATGTACACTCTTCCACACGAGGGAGTGCAAAGGGGGGATTCGGGGGCGAAGCCCCCGAAGGAAAAATTGCCTTGTAAATGTATAAAGTAATTTCATTGTAAATCTGGACCGTTCATAATAAGGTCAGAAATCTAACGGTAGAAATTATGTTAGGGATTTTTTCCCTAGAAGGAAACCCTCTATTATGAGGGAAACGTATTGTAGCTATGCATTATGGCGAATATTGTATTCTGAGAGAGGAGACTGTGAGAGAAAGAAGAGTAAGTTACAATGGGTTTTTCTGTAGGTTGTATCCCTTCATTTGTTGGATAATGATAGAGGAAGGACCTGGAAATTTCTCTAGTGGACGTAGCCCACACTCAGTGAACCACGTAAATCTATGTCTCTATTGTATTGTGTATATTCTGTGTTTTGTTTCCGCATTTGTTTTATTTTATTGCTTCGTGGTCCTGTTTGTCTAACAGGACTGGTCAACAGACCTCCTTGTTCTAGCAGACCCTGTAGAGATATCCAACATCGATAGCCCATAAAATACATAGGATACATCCGAACCTAGGAGAACAAAGAAAAATGAAGAGGTCCAAGAATTAGACAGCGCATCTGTGAAGACTGCCTCCATCTCACAAGAGCAATGAGGTGATGGCGAAGATTTAGGTGACATAGACATCAAACAGAAGCAAGGAGACGAGGTTGATCCCTTGAAGAAGAGAAAAGGTTTTCCTCCAAAACCTTCCTCCTGGAAGAAAGAGAAGGCCACCATGACCAAGATCCAGACTATTCTCACCTCTGATGACTTCGATTTTCTCATAGAAGCCTTGCAAGATGCTTCGCTAGAAATAACAGAGAAACAATATGCAAAGAAAGAGGAGATGTATGATCGAATTGAGACTAAACTCTGAGGGGTACAACAAGTCCTACAGTCCAGTCACGCAGCCTCAATTGTGCTGGGAGAATAAGAATTGGGAGATGAGCCAGCTCAACTCCACCATCTAGCCGATACAATTGAAGCTTGCGTCCAACGAGCACAGGAAGAAACAACGCAAGCCACCCAGGGTTTGACACAAGTACAAGGGGTACTTGTAGAGAAATGCAGTGCTACAGAACGGGAAAATATTTCTCTCCAAGTGAAGTTTGACGAAGAAAAAGAACAACTACAACAAGAAAAGGAACAGTTGCTCGTGGAGCAACTTGAAGTAAAGGAAATGGTCAACAAATAACTTCACTCTGTGACACTCGGAGAAGTAAAGGTCGAAGATCGAGTTCTAGAACAAGTAGTGCAACTTGAAGAAGCCATCCAACAGCTACAACAACGCATCGCAGACTTGGAACTATGCACAATACCCGATACCCCACAAGATGTAAGAGACCAAAGGGAAGCAACCGCTAGGAGCGCAGTTGAAAGGCTCAAGGATCTTACCTTGGAATGTAAGCACCTCACTAATCGCAGTGCCCAGACCTATGAACAACTAACGAAGAACTCAAAACTAAAGGCACTGGAGTCACAGCTCTAAAAGGCAAAGTATGAAGTCGAAAAGATACAAGCGCAGTTGAAGTCTCTGTCAGTTGTGGAAAGGATGAAGCACTCCCAAGAGAAATTCATTGCAAAGCAACAAATCCATACTATCTAGAGAAAAGTTATGGAGGTAACTCAGAAAATCCAACCTGTGCAAGATAAGGCCTATCAATTGTTTACAGAGGTAGAACACCAAGGAGAAGAACTAGAGCAGGTTGTCACTACAGTTGAATAATGTCTAGAGGGACCGATCATTGATGCATTCATCCAGGAATTCAAAGAACAAGAGGCCATAGAACAACAACAAGTTGAAGCAGCTCGAGACAAGCTCTAGGCATTCGAGGTAGAGCTAGTCAGACCAGAGTGACTCGGGACGAGTCACGGGTGAGTGTTGGGGGCCTGTTGGCCCTTGACCAATTTTTGGGAGATTCTTGGTCATGTTGACGTATTCTGGGACTTCAACATCCTATCGAAGACAGAGCACAAGACGAAGCAAAGATCATGGGATCCCAGCCCCTTTTTGGGTCCTTTTTGGGATTTGAGAATATGTAACAGGAATGGGATGTCGGCCCATGGGTTTACCCATGTTTAGGCCTATTTTGTAAAGTATAAATAAATGTCTAGGCAATGTAAAAAGTAGTGTGCAAGAGTTGTGCAAGTTGGCTAAGTGCTAAGAGTTGGATCTGTGTGATCAAGAATTGTAAGGCTTCATGCATACTATGTGAGACTTGCAAAGCTAAGTGCAAGTCATTGTAACAAACTGTGGAAGGCTTTGTGCTAGACCTAGCTCGGGGAAGGAGGATCTGGCAAGGTGTGTGCAGATCTCCTGTCCTATGCGGAGTAGGGTTTTTGTGGCTTTGTGCATGTAGATGACTGACTGAAGCTAATAAAGAAGAAGAGTTGGTGGACGTAGCCCCAGGGTGGGGGTGAACCACATAAATACTATGTTATTCTACTCTGTGCGATGTTCTGATATATTCATGTGTTATTTTCTACGTGCTTGATAGATAGATTGATATGTTTATGCTTTGTGCTTATGATGAATCTGGATGTTAGATATGATATAGTTGAATGTGCTTAGTGCTTGAATCTGCCAGATCTGATCCCTTTCTTTATGCTAAGTGCTTAGATACATTAGATCAGGGTGAATGTTGTGATGCTTTGTTTTCTCTGCGGAGTAGATATTGGTTAAACAATGATGAACTGATGGTGCTAAGTGCTCTATTAAGTATTATAATCACAGATCTGTGTCCCAACTAAGGTTGCAAACATCTGAGTCTTGCAACCACCACTGCTTCTACCTAGGGTGAGACTTCATTTGCTTCGTAGGAGTTGCCGAAAGGGACGGTAGTTAGGGTTTTATTGGTGCACTATTGTAGCATTGAACCCTGGGTCTACCCTTGTGCCAACACATCCATACCAGAGGCATAGACATGCATTATTGGACAACCATGGAACTATAATTGCACCTTAAGATGCTTCTTAGACAAATGATTCAAACCAGAGAGGACGCGCAAAACATGCTCCAGATCCAACTCGACGGCCTTCACTTGATGGTTCATGAGATTCTTGCTCACCTCCCCCAAGAAGCGCATCATCCATATCACCCTTCGGGTCACCAGGAAGCTCAATTGACTCACCAGACAACCCCATCAGGAAACTTAGGCGCGGAGCACTTGGCCCCTGGAAGTTTGTTCCCATGTGTCTTCTTTTTGAAATGAAAACAAGCAATAGTTATAGACTAAATAGCCATAGTATCAAAATTGTTTCTAAGTATTTTCAGACTTGCTATAAACAACACTTTTGGTCAGATGCTATCTACTTTTGTTGTTGGTTTGGTTTCTCAAGTGGTAGGCTAGCAACAAGAATTTTTGGACTGTATGATATTTTAAAATTTTAATAGAAAATTGTATGTAAACCTTAAAAAAAAATATACTATGAAATTTGCACTGTAAAGTTAAAAAACTAAATTATTTGTATAATTTTTTTAAATAATTATCAAGATGATGATTAATGTAAACTAATTGGATTATTCATCTATATATATGTAAAATTTATAGTAAGCATTTATATATTTATTTTAATATTAATATAAAATTTGAAAAAAAAATATTAATATGAAAAAAAATTCTCATTTAAATTTAAATAAATATATTTATTTTAACATTAATATAAAATTTAGGAAAAATAAATATATTTATTTTAATATTAATATAAAATTTAGGAAAAAAATTTAATATGAAAAAAATTATCATTTAAATTTAGATAGAAGTTATTATATCAAGTTATTTTTAATATTACATAGATTTCAATTATAAATTCAAAATAATTTACAAATTTAAAAAAAAAATCCAAAATATAAAACCAAATATTCAACATTAATATTAAAATGAAAAAATATTATCACATCAATTCAAAACTTGCTCCAATATTATTAGTCCTACTTCAAGGTAGCGCCTCTTATTTGACCACATATCGATGCTATGAGAAACTTTAATGAAATTCTTTGTTTCATGGGAAATGGAAAAAATATCTATATTACATCTCTTAAGGTAGATTGATGCTATCTTTAATATTCATAATAGTTTATATACATTTTTATGTATTATGTTTATTGTATCTTAAGTTTCATTAATTCTAAACATTACATGTTTACTTACACAGTCCAGAGTCCATAATCCATATGTTGTTGCAGTGTACATTGTAAACAGTTTCCTGGTGTTTCTTATATAACATGTACGCAAATTATAATATATTTTATTATTATTTGTGAAAATAGTTTGGTGGTCTTCAACTCTAATTTTATCTATGTTGTATAATATATTTCCTCAATTATAGGTTGCCAATGCTTATGTACAATTCACGGAAGAAGAGAGAGCATGTTGTTAGTGCATTAAAGGCTTTGATGGGTAAATTTTATGTAGGTAATGAACTTCATGTTATGTATTACTGATTGGATGTACAATTCACGGAAGAAGAAAGAGCATGTTGTTAATGCATTGAAGTTGTTAATGCATTGAAGGATGATTGGTAATTTTATGCAGGTAATGAACTTCATGTTATGTATTACTGATTGGATGTTCCTTGTGATGTAGAATTTTATAGTATTATTTTATACTAGTTGGTGTAGGGATTTTCGAGGGTTATAATTTTTGACTCGGTTATTTGTTTGGACTTAAATTTTATAGGGAGTTACATGTCAAAAAGGTCAATGTCATGCCAATATGATATTTCAAATCGAATAGTAGTTGGACACTTTTCCGGGGCCAAATTACTTTATATAAGATCTCAAATTGAGGTTTTAGTGTTTTTACGAGAATTTTTAAATTAGTAATTATCAGTTATCTCTTAGTTTATGCACCTAATAAAAAATGTGAGTTGACAAGTAGTGTCTGTCTAGTTATCTTTTAGTTGTTAGTCAGTTTTTTAGTCATGGGAGAATTTTATAAAATTAGTTGTTTTTCTAAATTAGTTGTTTTCGAAAATCTCATATAGTAATTATGAGGGGTTGAACTTTCATTGTAATAATTAGGATGGATAAGAAATGAAATGGATTTATTTTCCATTCTTGTATGTTTACATGGTTTTTAGATCTCGTGAATGATTCAAAATTTATTGGTTACATCACTAATCATTAAACTTATTTATGTTGATCCAATAATCGCTATATTATTGTCTCAAAATGACATAAAAATATCCAAAAATTTAAAAAAAATATAATTAACAAATATTCAAAATATAATTGTAAACCATATATTTATTTTAATAATAAAATTTTAAATTAAATCTAAATATTCTCCACAAAATTTGAAAAAGTATAACTAACAAATATTGACAATATACTTTGCAAATTTAAGTTATTTTAAGAGTAACATTTTAAATTAAATATAAATATTACCAAAAGATAATAATATATCATATTATGTGATAAGATAATAATATATCATGTTATGTGATCAAGTGATAGCTTATAAAAAACAAATCTGTCACTATTTATTTCCCTTCAAAGAGTGCATATAGCAAGTGTGCATAGTATAATTGTAAGCAAGCATATGTTGCAAAGTAACTTATTATATGGATATTCAAGTATTAATCCGGTTCATGAATGATGCTTATGTTAACATAGAATAATATATTAATTTGATTTAATTTGAATGATCGAATTAATTACAAGGAGAGTTCCTTAATTTATAGGATTAAAGAGGTTTAACAAATACCTAATATTAGTTGGGCAGTTGAACGAATCTACAAGAGTTTAACTCATACAATTGTCATGTGTTTAGAAATAGATGTAATCTAAAAAAAACACACCAATACCCTCTCGTAAGGGAAATGTAGGGAGGAACAAAAAAGAATAAGGATGGGTTCTACCAACAAATCCTAATAAGGTAACCATGCACAAACTCTCATAAACCAAGAAAAGGAGAAAAACCCATAGGAGAAAACTTCTCTTGAAAAGAGAGAAAAATGCCAATGTTGAAAATGGTGTTGGAGTTGAAACTGTAAAAGATCCAACAAGGATGCATTGAAAATCAAGAGTATGAGGCCTGTAGAGGTTGAAAGCACCAATCATGAAGTATGTCCAAGATTTGAATTTGAGGGCCGAGTAACCTCAAAGAACATGGTTGAATAATGAATATGAAGAGGCTTGGTTGCAGAGGCACGAGAATGGAAAACACTAACAACCATCATATAAATGCTTGAAAAAATAGGTGTTGGTGGAGAACCAAGATAACACTTCGAACAAAAGAAAATACCATCAACCATAAAAGGATAAATGAGGCCTATGAATGTTGAAAACTCATAACAAGAAGTACGGACAAAAATATAAAGAGGGATAGTTAACCCCAAGCTGTCAACACCATCAAAGATCCATGTAGAAAACCAAATTTCAAACTTTTGAAGCAAAGAGACTGGTCCTACGAAATGAGTCCTCACACTAAAGTCCAGATGAGGTACTCATGTACACTCGAAAAAAACATTATAAAATGAGTTTCCTTATGGATGGAAATCCATCTCACCGAAGTGCATGCATCACTAGCCACTACAACCACTGAGTCAAAATAGGAATGGTGCTCGATACAAGGCTCACTCTTAAAAATAGTTGACGTCAAACAAAAATGGTGAAGCATGAAGAATCACCCAAGGAAGCATTGTACAACATCCCCTCACAATGTTGAATTGAGTGGAAAAGATGATGGAAATGGATGTCACAACGAATGTCTAAAGTATGGATTATGAGCTAAAGGGAACAAAGATGAAAAACTACCTAAGAAAGAAACACTCCAAAGTGACGAGCTCTAAGAGATTATAAAACAAGGAAATATATCGAGACAAATGCCTAGTTACACTCTTAAAAGCTATATGCATGAGTGGCACAAAATCCACTACTCAAAGGTGCAAAATGAGAGGTACCATAAATAGTCATCATGGAGAATAATCCTCAATATGGGTTTCGACAAATAAGGCTATGTTTGGTACTCATTTACAATAGACGAATCAACATCTTTTCATTTAGCTCATGATAAGAAAAACAATATCAATTAAGTAAATCATTACAGTGTGCAACCACTTATCAGAAATAGAGCGAAATGCTCTTCACAACTCCTCAAACAAAATGGAAAATGAAGACTTGTATTAAGAGATATGGTGAAAACTTAGCCAATAACCTCTAAAATTCAATAAAGTGGTAAACAAGTATGTTGTGAACCTCCAAATAAAAACAAAAAATCCTTCTCATACAAATTTTCATTTGTATGATTTTCTAAACATACAATAGCAGTTGGATTTGAACCCAAGATCCTCCTCCTTCCACAAAGCCATGATCGAATCGCCAATTCATATCCATTTGACAAAAATACAAACCCACCTACCAATGGTGTCTATATGGTCAAGAAAATTGGCATATCCATAGCCAATGTATCATTGGGTCAAGCTATCGCGATAGAATCAAATCGAGATCATCGTTCCCATAGGAATGAAAAATTCGGTGTGCTTGGAATATGTGACATCTCGATCGAGATCCCCCACAATAAATGTTTAAACAATGAAATGATCGTGATCCATGGATCCTTTAGATACGATAGTCGTGCAACTAGATTTGAATGTTCACATCCACGATACGACAGTTATGCAACAAACACACCAACAACTTAGTCCTAAGGGATAGTTACCCCATGTACATTGTAAAACATTTGCATGTGTTCCTCTTATAATGCACATGCAAATTATTTACATATCACATCTTTAATAGCCCTATAATAATTGATCTTGAAGCAACAAATTAGTACTCACGTATTCATCCATTAATAGGTGTGTTGCATACACAACACTCAATTTTATTGCCTTCCCTTTGAAATAGAACTAGTGCAGTCTACCCTTTCATTGATTGATTGGTGATTCTCAGTTGATAAATCATTAATTAATGAATTATGCGAGTTATCGAGATATTATGTCATTCGGTAGTGGTTCCTACTAGTTCTCTTAATTGAACAAAGGTCATGCATAGCAACAACCCTAAGCCTAGGAAAACACTTGCACTTATGGGCACTAGCAATATCGATTAGAAAAAACAATTGTTTTGTTCCTTAGTTAAGGGTGGCTACTCCCTAATGCACAACCAACTATGATTGAATTTCTCCTTATTAATGAAAATGAACTAAATGATTATATTTGAAACTCTAATTTTCTTCTTATTATTTTTTCTTTATTTGCCTAGGTTGCTAAAATTTGGATAATAATGTTTAATAGATATTATTTCATTTCTTCCTCATTGGAGGGATTCTCTATTCAGTGACTATAGTTGCAAGAAGTCTCATCTATGAATTGAAAATAAAAAATGGTCTATCTAAAAATGCCACCCCTATAAGGAAGGTAGGTCGCCTTAGTGCTTAATAAAAACCATATATATAGGTTATTGAGTATTATAAAGATGCACATATGGCTTCGAGTGGTCTCTCCTGCTAAAATTTTATCACATTGTTTATCTATTTGTTTGCATGTCCATCCACCTTTTCAAATGCACATTCCATATGTCTATTATCATTCCCCCTGGGGTTTCCACTGCCTTCTTGGCATTCTCATCTAGGTCAAGGGTTCAACTCAATGCAATATAAACGAGTACAAGAT
>ML789564.1:222299-244765 GCA_009831015.1 Picea engelmannii
GAGATCCATCACTTCCTCGTTCAACAGTCCTCAGCCTTTTTCGTACCCCTCAACCATCCTACCTTTAACGGTGGGACGGTGGGGGGGGGGGTCAGAAAAGTGGTTTTCCCCCATGTCGGTCCCACCTAACATGGTGTGTCCTCAGCATTTCAGACCCCCCTCTCCTATTTCCTCTTACCGCCTACTCCCCCTATGAAATATGTCGAACTAAAACCTAATACAACTCACCTCACCCCACCACCGTAACCCTATCACTACACGTCATCTGTCTTATCCTACATACCCGTTAGCCAATTAAATTCTTCCCCCTGACCATTAACCACCATGTAACAACCCTGCATCATAAAAGATACCTATTGTATATATTAAACCCTATTTCACCATTTTGTTACGCCATTTTCTGATAAATACAGCATGGAGACTGTGTTGAACCTATCTGTCAAGTTAACCGCTACCACCTCTCACTGTCAATGGGCGAAGATTTTCCCGAGGTAATACAATTCCACCATTATTTTTACTGCAAGCTCTGTAAATTATGCCCCCCAAGGCTAAATCTGCATATACATCTGAAACCCCAATCCTTCCCCCTCCTATCGACCTAGACCACATCCCCCAGGTGCGAATTCGACTTCTTTGAATTTCACTCATGGATAAAAAACATTTTTTTGGACCAAAGTGATGAAATTGGACTCTGGGAGTCCAATTTTATTCTGTACATGTTTCCTCAAACTCACCATTTTCCCGAATTTTCTCTCAGATGTCAAGCCCGTTATTTTCTCAGCCAAAGATCCATTACCTCCTCCTCAGGTGAAACATCGTTCATAGTCACCCCCGAAGCCATTGACCAGATGTTGTAGATCCCTAGAAATGACTTGGCCATCCTGTTCTCCATTGAATCCCTAAATGACCTATACCAGAAACTCACTTTCCCCCAAAGAACCCATATCCTTGAGATTTTCCTCTCAGAAGATGCCCAATTTCCCAAGCAGAATCCACCTTACTCATCTTCCATTTTCACCGTCAAAGCCAACCAAATCATTTCCATGCTTTACTACCTGTTAGGTTATTACTCAGATGAATGGGTAGATGATCCATTTAAGGTTTTCTATCCATATTTTCTACAGAAGAGAGAGTTTCCATTAAATTCAACTTCGGTCAATTTCGGGTTGATAATAGTCATGATTAGTTATTCAAGTTTCCAACCGAAGGGATGTTCAGATACTCTTCAGTTCTAGTTTACATGTCCTTATTTTACCAATCAGAGAGGTTCCCCTATGCATTTCATAAGTTAAACCAGGAAGGAAGCCCACAGCCAATGACATCATGGACCTCATTGGTGAGGAAAAATTCAACAGAGTACAGCTTCAAGGACTTCATAGATGAGTTCATTCACCCAGTTGTTTGTATGTTAAAAAAAAACACAGAGCCAAGGATCAGTGAATAAATTCAGAAGGTCTTTCACCTATCTGATCAAAATAATATAGGGGATTGGTATTTAACCAAAACCACACAGAGATAAGAGTATATGGGTGTGAGTTTCCTCCTTAGAAATTACCCAAAGAACTCCCAGTGATGATTTTTTCACTAGAATATATAAGGAAGATGTTGAATTCAGATGACAATCACTTTGTTGCAACAAAGAATAAGTCCCAGCTCAAAATCAAAACCCAGGTTGGACCTTTCATCTGCAACAACAAATCAGTGGGAGAAGAAGCACATAGCCTCTTAAAACAAATGAGGTTTCCTCTAAGTTTCACTTGGGCCTATGACCCATTTTGTGTCATTTCTGAACTCAAAATCAAATAAAGGAGTACTCCTTATGTTCACACACAGGCGAAAGGTAGAAAGATACATGAACCAGATAGAGTGACAGGAGAACACATTGGAAGAACTAGAGGAGCAACATGTCTATGAAACCACTTCACATACTAATACACCCCAAAAGAAAGAATAGAATATAGAAAGGAAGGAGCTTTCTCCTTCAATCATAGAGGTATTAGCTAAGGATTTTCAGGTATACAGAAAGAGGGCCAAAACCAGTCATACACTAGATTTACTCAAGGAGAGAGAAATGCAGTCCACCATAGTCTTGGAGGGACAACACTCTTCAACCCATTTAGGCAATTTGATTATAGTCTCTCCATCATCACCAACATCTCAAAGAAACCCAGACACTACTCTGACAACTAAATCAGCTCATGGTAAAACTGAGTCAAACATTTTTTACAAATATAAATAGATCAAGCAAAGGAATGAGCTCCTAAAAAACAACACCTACACTTAGTTCTAGAAGAAGACCTCGACTACTCAACACAAAATGTTGTCATCCTTTGACAAAGAAAGAGGAAAAATGAAAATGGCATTCTTACAAGCACAAGTTCCCCATCCAAGAACATTTGCATACTACAAAAAGACTTCCTTTGAATTTGATGTAAAAGATGTCCATACAGTGGACCCAATGGATATGCATAGGAAGACAAGATAAATGATATTCTCAACTTTGAAAAATACCTCAATGATTGCTTCTAACTTGCAAGTATCCCTGAACAATATCCAGTCCCAATTAAAGCTTGAGAAGATTTCTTCTTTGGCCAAGGATAACAAAATTAAATCACTTTAAGAATTGGTTCTTAAGATTGGGTATGACCCAACAAATTTCAAGGAAACAAAGGAGTTTTTAAAGAAGAATAATGTTCATATAACATCTCTTAGAAATCATTTGAATCTCCCAGCTACATAATATTCACAAGCCAAAGAAGTGGTTGAGACTGAAGGCCACAAAGAAGAGATGTTAAATTTAATCATGGAACAAAATGCAAAGATAAGGGAAATGGAAGCAGAAATAGACAAACTAATAAAAGAAAAGGAGAAAAATGTGCAGTTGGCCATGATCCCAATGGAGGCAGTTCCTCTGACAAGGATCAAAACAATAGAAGGGTCCACATCAGTAGAAATTCCAGCAACAATCCCAACACAAGTTTCAGATGCATCCGAAAAACTTATAAAACCCATGGAAGATATGTCCATACAATGGGAAGAAATCAGAAAACTACATGAAGAGGTAAAAACATTAAAAGAATTGAAATCAATGTTCTAGGCCAGAGACTAGGAAGAGATGCATAAGTATCAAAGGCTCAATAAAAAATTACAACAATTAGGGAAAGGTATTGTCATGTAAAATACCTTAGCCCAAGCTAAGGAAAAAATTTGGATAGATATCAGCAAATCTATGTTAGAAATATGGCCCTCCATAGAGATCATTTTTTAGCAACATGAATTAGTATAGAAAGTTAGGGGAGAAATTGAAATCATTAAGGAAGAATTGGGAGAAAGACCACTTAACTTATCATATTTCTAAAATCCAAAAATCAACAGGAGTAAGAAGAACTAGAGATTGAGGACATAACTGAGACCATCCTTGAGATCAATAAGTTTCTAACCAAGAAAGGATTAATGTTGCATCTAGAAAAAAAATCTCAAGTGATGGGCATAGGTGTGTAGAGGTTCTTCAGTAAGTTTGAGGTGCTACACAAGAAAGGGCTTCCCGGATCGTTAGTATTGAATGACAAATTGATCACTCTTCCTGATTACAAAAAAAAAATGAGCACAGTGGCAAAGGACAATTCAAATTTTGCAGGGATACGGGGAAGCATCACTGGTAAATCTTTCCTTGAGACACTATAGTTAGACTTAAGCATTCAACATGAAATCAAACATATCTTCATCACTAAGTCTACCTTTGACAAATACACAGAGATGGATGAAATATATAGAAAATTACTCAAAATTTCCATCCCAAGTAAAAAGAGGTGGGAATATCTATGCGCATTACTTGAGTAGAGACAGTTTGGTGTTCTAGTCAGCATGGAGCAGTAACTAGCCAAAGTAAAAAAGATGAGTCATCAACTACTTCCACCAAATCAACACCAAATATCCAAGCAAAGCAAAATCCCTACATTTTGTATTTAGAGATCTAGTTAATTAGATATCCCTCTATAATATCTTGATCAATTATGATAGGATCTGTTGTAAATAGTTGTATAAATACTTCTCTCTTCGAAGTATTATGGGTTGATTTTTCCCCCAAGAGCTATTGTGTAAATTTTCAAAGGATCGACCAGTAATAAAATAATCTTATTCAGAGGATTCTTGTGTTAGATTGTTGGTGAAATGTTTTTTCTATTCTTTGTAAGCATTGCATGTGTTTCCAATTCTAATCATTAAAATAAAGTTAAAGAACACAATTTATTTCAATATACTCCGTCTCTGGTTTTTCAATGATCTTGATGTTGTTCATTTAAAACTAAGTAAAAGAATTCTTAACTGCTCTTCTACTTAGTGGATTTTCCCCTCTTTTCCTCTTATTCATTTCATTTGATTCAAATTGATCCAACAATTTTACTAACCTTTCTTGTGGAGAAAACCTTATAAAAAGATGAAACAGTTCCTTATCTTTAAATGAAGACCTCATAGCCCAATGGAAAATTAAGCATTCATTCAGCCATATATTTCAAATAAACAAACACTCAACTTCATAACTCGACTAACACTAAAAACTCAAACAAATCTAAATCCTATAGAGAGATCCCTCCCTGAAGTTGGGAGGGCTAGATCCCAGCTTCTAAAGTGGTTTGGTAGTTACCTATGTCTTTTCTTCTACAACCTATGAAAATTACATAGTGATAACATAGGGGTGACCATACTGGGGAACTGAACAAATTTTCCAAGTTTATGATTTATCTTCCCTAATTAAGAAAACTTTATTCCTGAACAATCAAAGATCTAAATCTTAAGAGATAAATGTTTAGAGGTTGTAAATTTTTTTATATAATTATTTAGATTCTTTAAGTTTAAGTTCTGGCTCCAAAAATAATTCACACCAAATCTCATCCTCATCCAAAACCTGTAAAAGTAGTAGATAACTTGAAAAATTGATCAGAAAAATAAGTTTAGCAGAAATGCAAGGGAGTAGTAGTACTCCTCCTAGGGAAACCTCTCTTCCAGAGAAGTTTGTCACAATCCAAGATATCTAGTTTGATATACCATTTGAGCATAGCCTATTCAGAACCAACTATGATAGCTTTGTGGATGAAACATTTTAGGTCAAGCTATCCTCCAGCCTAAGACACCTGAAATACACTCTCCTCGATCAAATCTTGATCAACAAATGCTTCAAAATTTTGAGAACTTACAAGATCTAGCATCAGAATTTGATCAAGCTTTGCATAAATGTTAGGGTGCTAACCCGCACATAGATAGAACAATATATTCATATGTAATAAAGGTCAATGTTAATAAGGATTTTCAATAAAATAGAATAAGGCGTATGTAAGAATACCTAATAGAAGCTTCCTCTTCTAGAAGGATCTTCCTCTAGATGCTTCTTTTTAGTATAAATAGGAGTCGAGGGTATGAGAACCCTAGCTTGGATATTATTGTAGTAGAGATCTACTCAACTGGAGGTCGCCCCCTTGAAGAGGCCTATGAACATTTCTTTCAGATTCAAAGTTCTATTTCTATTATTATTCTCTTATCATTTTAGTGCTATTGTGGTGAATGTTCTGGTTATATTGTTGTTATTCTGCCATTTCTAGCATTTTATTTATGTTCTGCATACATTTTATATCTGGTATATTACAAGTGGTATCAGATCACTTTCCTCGGTAGAAAGTGTGGGTTAAATTTTTCTTTTCAGGGTAGAGACGTATTCCAGTGTCTTTAAGACACAAAGATCTGTCATTACATGCATAAACCCACGATTGAGGGATTCATACACACAAGAAATACAAGTGGTACTTAAGCGCACATATGTTGGCCACCCTTGTAACCCCTGTTGGTACCCCTTCGAGTGGTAGCACATCAGACATCACCTGTGTATGGATCGACCTAGATTACCTGAAGCCCTCTTTAGATAAACTGATCCACCACTAATTGCTATAGTGTCACCAAGAATAACAGTCGGGAAGATACTCTCTAGTACATGGGTAGTCGAGTAGTGAATAAGGGTACGGTCTATCCTCCTTAGTTAGTGCCTTGAGATATTGGGCCGAGTACTACTGTTGGACCCTGCACGTATATCAGAGAGCTATAGCATAGGGAAAACCCTTGTCTATAGAACCCTTGAATACCTAACCCCTAGGGACAGAAACATAAACAAATTAAAATAGACAAGATCTATTGTCACACAACTATGTTCGAGTTGCCAAGTAAATACACATTTCTTTCTGGATAAGCATTTGGGCATTTCCTCTCTGCAGTATTCTTTAGACCAGAGTATAAATCCGCAGCTATAAATAAAAAAAGGTGTGGAAATATTTTGACCATTTATTTCAGACCTATTCCATTGGATTCATCTCTTCTCCCTTATCGCATTCATCCATATCATTTTTCGGAAAAAAATTTGACCCCGCTTGCTCCTTTTCAGTTCCCCCCATCCTCATGGCCCATACCCGTAGCCAAGACTTGGAAGCTCGCTTCAACACCTTGCAATCTGGTCTCATCGAAACCTAACAAGAAGTGAAACAAACTAGTGTCAATGTTGCAACCATCAATACAACCACGCAGTCCTCAATGGAGGAAATCAAGCAAGACCTCATCACCTAACTTGAATCATTCTTTTCATCACTCTGCACCAAACCCCATATCCCTACAGATAACCCTTCCTCTTCCTCACCTCCACATCCTAAAGGTGACCATTCCTCCCATTCCAATAAATTTCAGAACCATCACTTTCAACGTGACCTATGCCTTCCGTGGGTGGATGTGACCAAATTTGATGGCTCGGACCCCACTGGTTGGGTAACCCAAATGGAACATTATTTCTCTTTATACGACATTACAGATGACTTGGCCAAACTTTGGTATGGTTTTCTCCATATAGATCAAGAACAATGGTAATGGTGGCAATGGAGAAAAACTTCTTGTCAAGGGTATATTTCTTGGACACACTTTGTGGTAGAGCTTTATGAACGCTTTGACACTGACACTAACCATTTGGGTCATTTGACAAAGTTGAAACAATTAGGAATAGTGGAAGACTTTATAGCTACCTGTGAGCACCTGGATTTTAGAACAGAGGGCATGTCTGATGCCTTTTTCCAAGAGTGTTTTATCAGCAGCCTCAAGGATGAGATTCGGGCCCATGTCCTCGTGGCTTGGCCTCAGATTTGGGTGGAGGCTACTAAAAGAGAAAAAGAAGCACAACAGGTGGTATCCTCTCAAAACCAAAAAACCTCCTTTATCCCTCACCCTAAACCAGTAAATCCCACTACTCCCTCTGCCCCACCAAAGATCCAAAAATTGACCAGGGCTGAAATGGATGAACGCCAACTCAAAGGCCTTTGTTATAACTGTGATGAAAAATATTTCTCGAGCCGCAAGTGTAAAGAAAAAAATATTTTTATGGCCATATCCGAAGATATTTCGGAAGAGGATGTAGAAACTCCCCTTGTGTCTGAGTCACATGAATCCACTGACATAACCCCTCCCTCAGACCCTCCGAAAGTAGAACTAGTCATTTACCTCAATGCTCTCACTGGCTTCTCCACTCCCCAAACCCTCAATCTAATCGGTTACATCAAGCATTAGAAGGTCATTATTCTGGTTGATTGTGGTAGTACCCATAATTTTATTCATCGCTTCATTTCCCAAGAAACTCATTGCTAATCCATGCCATCAATAATTTCCAAATCATGATTGCCAATGGTGGTTCCATGAAATGTGGAGGACGTTGTGAAAATGTGCATCTCCAAATTGGTGACTACCACCTGAAATCCCATATGTTTGCTATCGACATGGGAGGTTGTGACATTGTGTTGAGTGCAGACTGGCTAAGGACTTTGGGTCCCATTCTCATGGATTTTAAAGACTTAACCATGGAATTCGACTAGGAGGGCCACCAATATAAGTTCCAAGGCATCACCGCTAGTTCACCTGAGATAATTAGTTCCCATTGCATGGAAACACTACTAAAAAAGGGTCATTCTAGTGTTATCGCCCAACTCCATGCTATACAAGCAACAAAGACACCCTTGGTCCCACAAGACCTCCAAGCCATCATTTCTAAACATCAATTGGTATTTTCCACTCCCCAAGGACTCCCTCCTTCCCATGGTGTTCATGATCATTCCATTCCCCTTGTACCCGGAAGCCTTCCTCCCAATATCCGTCTGTATCGTCGCCCCTTTTCCCAAAAAAATGAAATTGAGAAAATGGTCCAGGAACTCCTTAATGCAGGCGTTATCTACCCTAGTACGATCCCCTACTCTTTTCCTGTGGTCATGGTCCTAAAGAAAGAAGGTTCTTGGAGAATGTGTCCCGACTTCCGTTCCCTCAACAAACTTACCATCAAAGACAAATTCCCCATTCCTGTCATTGATGACCTCCTGGATGAATTGAGTGGCGCCCAATTCTTCACTAAACTAGATCTTTGTTCAGGATACCACCAAATACGTATGAAAGAGACAGACATTCCCAAGACTACCTTTAGAATTTTTGAGGGCCACTATGAGTTTTTGGTCATGCTCTTTGGCTTGTGTAATTCCCCCTCCACCTTCCAAAGCCTCATGAATCATGTCTTCTGTCCTTTTCTCCACCATTTTGTCTTAGTTGTCTTTGATGATATCCTCATCTATAGAAAAACTTGGACATACCATCTTGCTCATGTGGATCGAGTTCTCCATCTACTCTCTCAGCACCAACTTTTCCTAAAATAGTTTAAATGTGCTTTTGGCGCCTCAGAAGTAGAATACATAGGTCATCTAGTTGGAAAGGATGGCGTGAGGGTGGATCCTAAAAAGATTGAAGTTATGCAAGACTGGACTCACCCAAAGACTCTTAAGAGATTGTGTGGATTTCTAGGCTTAACAGGGTATTATCGCAAGTTTGTTAAGAATTATTTGAAGATTGCAGCACTTCTCACTGCTCTCCTAAAAAAGAACTTTTTCACTTGGACTCCAACCATTGATCAATATTTTCAAACCTTGAAGATGGCCATGTGCACCACTCCAGTCCTCACCCTTCTTGATTTGACAAAGACCTTTGTGTTGGAATGTGATGCCTCAGGGAAAGGAATTGGTGTTGTCCTTATGCAAGAGGGTCGACCTTTGGCCTTTACCAGCAAGCAACTATATGAAAGAAATATGGGAAAATCCATCTATGAAAAGGAAATGTTGGCTATTTTGCATGTCGTTGATCTGTGGCACCCTTATCTATTGGGGCAACATTTACAAATTAAGACAGACCATCAAAGCCTCAAGTATTTTCTGTAACAATGCATTTACTCCCCAGAACAACAAAATTGGGTGACTAAGCTCTTTGGATATGATTATGAGATCATTTACAAGAAAGGCAAAGACAATGTGGTTGTGGATGCACTTTCCCACAAATATGAAGATGACAGATCCCTTTTTTCTCTTTCATTCATTGTCCCAAATTGGCTCCAAGCCGTTCGCTATGAATGGCTACAAGATCCCAAAAGTTCGCAGCTGATCCAACAATTGCAGTCCAATGCTCTATCTTCCCCAGGGTACTCTTGGCTCCATGATGAACTTCGATACAAAGGCCATTTTTATTTAAGTAAACAATCAAAGCTTAAATCCATGGTACTTTCTGAGCTTCATGCTACACCCACAGTAGGGCACTCAGGGTTCACCAAAACCTATGACAGGGTCAAACGTTCCTTTTTTTGGGATTGTATGAAACAAGAAATTCATAATTTTGTCGTTGAATGTGATGTATGTCAATGCAACAAGGGAGAAACAGTCAAATCTTCGGGCACACTACAACCGTTCCTGATTTTCACCTACTATTTGGAAGGATGTCTCTATGGATTTTATTACCGGCTGACCCAAATTGGGAAATAAATCAGTCATCATGGTGGTTGTTGATCGCCTTTCCAAGTATGCTCATTTCTGTGCCCTTCAACACCCGTTTACATCATCCACAATGGCTCAAATTTTCATTGATTAGGTCTTCAAGCTTCATGGCATGCCACACTCTATTGTTTTTTATCACGAACCAACTTTCACAAGCAATTTCTGGCAAGAACTGTTCAAGATACAACGCACTGAATTGCATCTCAGTACAACTTATCATCCTCAAACTGATGGCCAAACGAAAGTTGTCAACAAGTGCTTGGAAACATATTTGAGGTGTTTTGCCTCGGAAAAGAAAAATCAGTGGGCTCAATGGTTACCCCCAGCTGAATGGTGGTACAACACTTCATACCATACAGCTACACGCATGACTCCTTTTGAAGTAGTATATGGACAAAATCCACCTTCAGTTATCTCATACTTACCAAATGCCTGGAAGGTCCAGGCGGTTGACCTAACACTTACAGCTCAAGAGGCTATTCTCTGTACACTCAAAGAGAATTTGGTCATGGCACAGAATCACATGAAGCAACAAGCAAATCAAGGTCTCTCTGAATGTCAATTTGCAGAAGGGGGTCAAGTGTTTCTTCGACTGCAACCTTACAAGCAAACTTCTCTCAAGGTTGAGCATTGTCAGAAGCTAGCGCCCAAATTTTATGGTCCTTATACCGTTCTTAAGCATGTGGGACAAGTAGCCTATCAGTTAGATTTTCCCATCGATTCGAAGCTACATCTTATTTTTCATGTTTCATGCTTAAAGAAGGTGATTGGAGCTAAGTGCCAAATTCAAGCCAACCTTCCAGAGTTAGCTGAAGAAGGATCCATTTGGCTACAACCAGAAGCAGTTTTGGACTAGCGTGAGTGTCGCCTACGTCATAGAACCATCAAGGAAGTGCTAGTCCAGTGGAAAGATACAACTCCAAAAGATGCCACTTGGGAACCAACTACCATTCTACAGCAATTTCCTCATCTCAAGCCTTGAGGACAAGGTTGTTTTTAAGGGGGCGGACATGTTAGGGTCCTAACCCGCACATAGGTAGAGAAATATATTCAGATGTAATAAAGGTCAATATTAATAAGGCCTTTCAATAAAATAGAATAAGGGATTGTAAGAAGACCTAATAGAATCTTCCGCTTCTAGAAGGATCTTCCTCTAAATGCTTATTTTTAGTATAAATAGGAGTCGAGTGTATGAGAACCCTAGCTTGGATATTATTGTAATAGAGCTCTGCTCAACTGGAGGTTTCCCCCTCGAGGAGGCCCGTGAACATTTATTTTAGAGTCAAAGTGTTATTTCTGTTATTATTCTCTTATCATTTCAGTGCTATTGTGGTAAATGTTCTGGTTATATTGTTGTTATTTTGCCATTTCTAGCATTTTATTTCTATTCTGCATACATTTTGTATCTGTTATATTACAATAAATACTACATTCAACAGTATGTTGAGATTTCTGCCCTGACCATCTCTGTATCATCTATCAATCCTCAATTAGTTCATCCTATATCTTCCAGTCCTTCTTCTTCCATATGTTCCACTACTTCTCCAACTACTTCACAGGTTGTGATCCATTCTATCACATAAGTTCCTGCTATCCATCCTCCTCCACCAATCATGGAAGCAAGATATGTTCCCCTCATTTTGGCTTCTCCCTTACACAATATGCCACAAGATTATCAAAATAGGATTCCTCGGTTTGATGGGATTGGAAACATGACTGCACAACAACATGTTGACAAGATGAATAACTTCTTTGACCTGCAACAAGTTGATGAAGAAGATGTCAAAATGAGGTGGTTTTCCCAAAGCTTAAATGGAGAAGTTAGGAAATGATTTAAAGCCTTCCCAGTTGCTAGCCTGAATGGCATTATCAACCTTCACCAATCATTCCTCAATAGATGGGAAGTTAAGAAAAATACACTTCAAATATTTTTTGAATATGAAAGTATTAAAAGAAACCAAGGGAAAAGTGTACATGATTTATTGCACTAGATTTAACAATATTTTTAATGCAATTCGAGCAAACATTAAACCTCCTCTAGGTTTAGATTTGATCAAATTTCTTGATGGTTTTGATGTTGACATGTCTTATCAATTGAGAGAAAGAAACCCTGCAAAATTGGAAAAAATGCAAATAGATGTTGTAAGTGTAGAGGCAAACCTGTTAACTAAGAGAGATAGACAAAGAACAGAAAGGAGAGTAACTATCAAATAAGTGATGCTAAGATAGAATCCTTAGTCAAAACCATTGAAAGGATGATGGAAATATTATACATCACTAATAGGACTCCACCAAGATAAAATCAATCTGGTCCCCAAATCAGAAATCCAAATTTTAGGATAAATCCACCTCAAATCAGACAAAGAGAACCAAGAGAAAAAAGACAACAAAGAGAAAAAAGAGGCCCATATCAACATATTAATCCCCCCTTTCAGGAAAATTATGTTGAAGAAGGGGAAGACACAATTGAGGGACTTGATGTTGTTCACATTAATTTAATGGGAATAAATGATAATGATTATATTTTTCTTACCCAAGAAGAACATGACCTTTTCCTACTTTCACAAACTTAAATTGATGAATAATAATGAGATCATCAAGCTTTTGAAAATGAAATCATGTAATTTCATAGGAAGTATAACTTGAGAAGTAAGAAATCTAATGATAATCCAAGTAAGAAAGCTCTTGAATTTAGAAAGATAGCTGACACACATGCCAAGAAAGTTATGGATAGTTCCCCTAAGAAAACATCAAAGGTCCCAACCAAAAGAACATCTGATTTTGTCTCAAAAATAGCTCAAACTGATGTTCCCTACACTAGCCAGCCCAAAGATACATCACAGAAGAATTTTGTTGAGAAACCAGATTTTTCTTACCAAAATAAAACTCAAACCTCATTAAACTTGGAAAGTGAATTGGAAAAACTCAAGATACCCATTACTCTAACATAGTTAATGAATAAGAATGCTTATAGATCACACGTGATAAAATCTTTAAATATAGAGGCAGGTAAAAATACAGTAAATGTTGTTGATGATCATCCATAATTATTATTTGGGCCAAAAGTTGATGGAAAATATGAATGTGGTGTTGGACCTCCTTTTTACATCAATTTAAACATTCATGAAAAAACTTTTCACAGTGGCATGCTGGACTCTGAGGCTTCCCAGAACCTTATGCCTAAGGATGTTATGGAAAAATTAGGACTTGATATCACTAGACCATACAAAGATTTATATTCTTTTGATTCAAGTAAAGTAAAATTCATAGGTCTTATCAAATATTTGTGTGCTACTTTAGCACAAATACCAACCAAGATCATGGTAATGGACATAATTGTTTCAACCATTCCTCCTAAATATGGCATGTTACTGTCTCGCTCATGGGGAGCTAAGTTACAAGGTACCCTTCAAGTAGACATGTCTTATGTTACCATCCCATTATTTGTTCAACAGAGGAGATTATATAGGGAGACACTAATGAAATACATGGTCAGTAGTCAAGATAAATGACACAATTATCCCTTATATTATGTCCATTCATACCTTGATTATTTTATTTTGTACAATGATGGAGATATGGAAAGATAGATTGCCAATTTAGAAAATGATGTTTATAACATGGAGGAAGACAAAACAACTTTTGAATAAAATGAAACAATAATGATGAAATCTAGTAAACAAGAGGAATGTTTGTGGAGTTTAGACTTTGAAGGTGTTGTTAGTAAGGAAGGATCAAGGTCTAGTGTGTCGGTTTATAATTAAAAAACAAATCATACTGAAGGTCATTCCTACAATTTAAATTTTCAGTGTACCAACAACATAGTTGAATATAAAGCCTTAATACTAGGTTTGCAACTGTTAAAGAATCTTGCTGCTAATATAATTTCAATTAGGGGTGATTCCGAACTAATAATAAAACATATCAAAGTTGAATACTCTTCTAAACACCCAAGATTGAGAGCCTATAGAAATGTTGTCCTAGATTTTTTGCAGTGTTTTACTAAATATGATTTGCTAGCCATTCCGAGAGACCAAAACATTCTTGTTGATGGTCTAGCTACCTATGAAGCTACCTTTAAGATACCATTTCATCCTGATCACCAATACATAGTTGAGGTGAAGTTCAGACCTGTTGTCCCATACAACATCATGTATTGGCAAGTCTTTGGAAATGATGAACAAATTGAAAATTTATTTCAATCAAAGAATGAATTTGAATGTGCCAACATAGATGTTGATAGTGACGATGAAAAATAAAATGTAGATACTATAGGTTTAGAAGAAATAAATAAAAAAGAAGAAGATCTGGACATTTTTCAATTGAAAGATAATATTATACCTAGAGGGTTAATCCCTTTGGAAGATTTGTTTGATTTTGATTGCAACATAGGAACTGAAAAAGAACCAAAGATTATTAAACTGTATAAATCTTTACCTCCTGCTAAAAAACATAAATATATAGAATTATTCAGAGAATTTATAGATGTTTTTGCATGGAGTTATGAAGATCTGAAATCTTATGACACTATCATTATACAACATAAAATTCCCATAAAACAAGACCAAAATCCTTTAAAAAAAAAACTAAAGAGGATTAACCCAAGGTTGTTGCCTCTCATTGAAAAAGAAATAAAAAAGATGTATGATCCTAAAATCATTGTCCCATTAAGATTTTCTATATGGGTATCAAATTTAGTTCCAACCAGGAAGAAGAGTGGAGAAATCAGATTGTGCACTAATTTCAGAAACCTTAATAAAGTCTCCCTCAAATACAACTACCCCTTGCCCAAAATGGACCATATTTTGCAAAAGGTAGTTGGATCCACTAGAATTTCTCTATTAGATGGTTTTTCTGGTTACAATCAAGTTTTAGTCCACCCTGATGATCAAGAGAAAACAACATTCACTACACCTTGGGGCACTTTCATGTATGTGAAAATTCCTTTTGGTTTAATGAATGTTGGGGCTACATTTCAAAGAGAAATGGATATTTCTTTTGTGGATGAATTTGGAAGATTCATTGTTATATACTCGGATGATATCACTGTTTTTTCAAAATTAGATGAAGAACACTTGCTCCACCTGAGAAGAGTTTTTCAAAAATGCATGAGATTTGGAATTTCCCTTTATCCAAAGAAAACATTGTTTGGTGTAGAAGAAGGTAAATTGTTAGGACATATTATATCAAAGGATGGAATTAAAACTAATCCTAGCATAATTGAAGCCATTCAAAAAATAGATCATCCGAGAAACATAAAATAATTACAATCTTTCATTGGAAAAATAAACTTTCTAAGAAGATTTATCCCTATCTTGGCATAAATTCTAAGAAATATAACAAATCTGCTGAAAAAAGACACAAAATTAAAATGGACCATACAAGCAAAACATTCATTTGATCAGGTGAAACAAGCCTTAACACAAGGCCCTGTGCTTATCAACCCTGATTACACAAAATATTTCCTCCTATTCTTTTTTTCCCCTGAGCCTACTATTGTAACAATTTTCTTGTAGAAGAATAATGAAGGCCATGAACAACATATTTCCTTCTTCAATAAGTCCTTGAGAGATGTTGCACCGAATTACAACATCATGGAAAAGTAATATTTTTCTTTGGTAAAAGAAATCAAAGATTTCAGAGTATATATTCTCCATTCACATATAATTGCTTATGTCCCAAATTCTGTGGTGAAAGATATTCTGACCCAAGATAGTCCTGATGGGAAAAGGAGTAAATGGATTGTTGTTATCCTTGAATATTATATTGATATCAAACCATCCAATCTCATTAAGGGTCATGGATTAGCTAAATTAATGTTTGAGTCCAATTTTCATGATTTGGATATAAATTTTCTAGCTGCAATGGATGAAATGAGTTTAGCTTCAAGGACTTCATTGATCAATTTTATCATCCAGTGGTTTGCATGCTTGGTAGTAGATTAGAACCAAGATTTAATGAACAAGTCAAGAGAATTTTTCACCTCTCTGACTTGGACAAGACATGAGATTGGTATCTATACCAGAACCATACTAAAATTAGAGTATATGGATGTGAATTACCACCATACAGACTCCCAAAGTATCTCCCTTTTAGGATATTTGCATTGGAATATATCAGGCATATGGTAAACTTTGATGACATCCATTTTTGTGTTAGTTAAGAAGAAACAACAACTTGGAATCAAGACCCAAATTGGTTCTTTCATATGCAATAACAGAGTTGTAGGAGAAGAGGTTGGCAACCTTTTGAAACAGATGAACTTCACTTGGAGCTTCAAATGGAATTATGACCCATTTGGTGTCATATCATAACTTGGGGTCAAACAAAATAACACTCCTTATGCTCATGTACACAAGTCGGAAGTGGAAAAGTATATGAATCAGACATATTGGCAAGAAAATACATTGTTCGAAATAGAAGAAAAAACTCCCCCTATCACTACTTCACATACCATCACTCCTCAAGTACAAACATAAAAGAGAGCAAGGAAATAGGTTTCCCCTTCAGTCACAGAGGTGTCAGCTGAAAATTTTCAAGTTTACAGGAAGAGGAATAAAACTAGTCACACACCAAACCTACTTAAAGAAGGAGAAATGAAGTCCACCATAGTCATGGAGGGACCACATTCCTCAACATTCTCAAGATTTCATTTCATAGTGTCCACATCTTCATCCAAAAAACAAACAGACACTACTCTATCAGCCGAGTCCTCTCATGATCCAACAGGGTCAAATATCTTTGACAAATACAAATAGATCAAGTAGAAGAATGAAATCCTAAACAACAAAACATATGCTCAATTATGGAAGTATACCTATACTTCCCAACATAGACTGTTGTCAACATTTGACATAGAGAAGGGAGGAATGCAAACGACATTCCTACAAGCACAACCAAGACAAAAACTGACTACAAGAAAACTTCTTTTGAGTTTGATGTGAAGGAGGTCCATCCAGTGGACCAAATGGACATGCACGGGAATTGGAAGATTATATTCTCCACTCTAACAAACACCTCATTGGCTGCTTCAAAATTGCAGGTGGTTTGTGAATAACATCCAATCCCAATTGAATCTAGAGAAGATGTCCTTTTTGGCCAAGGACAACAAGATTAAATCCATAGAAGAGTTGGTGCTAAAGATTGGGTATGACCCATCAAATGTCAAGGAAGTTGAAGAATTGTTGAAGAATAAAAATGTTTATATAGCATCCTTGAGAAAAAAACTAAAGATTCTAGCCACTAAGGATTCACAAGCAAAGGAAATGGTTGAAAGTGAAGGCCACAAAGAGGAGATGTTGAAGCTTGTCATCGAGCAAAATGCACAGATGAGAGAGATGGAGGCTAAGTTAGAAAAAATGATCAAAGAGAAAGAAGTGTGTAGATGGTTGTTATTCCACTAGACGAATTCCCTTTGACAGTAGTTAGTACATCAACAACATCTACAACATTAGAGACTCCATCAGGTATCCCAGTGAAAGTTCCAAATGATTCTGAGAAGTTGGTGAAGTCTATGGAAGATATGCCCCTTCAAGGGGAGGAGATCAGAAAGTTGCAAGAAGAGGTAAAAATCCTCCACGACCTGAAGTCTATGTTCTAGTCCAGATATCATGCAGAAATGCATAAATCTCAGAGACTCAATCAACAACTAGAATAGTTGCAGAAGGAGACTTTCATGGCCAAGACTTTATCTGAGGCCAAGGAAAACATTTGGATGGATATCAAGAAATCTATGGAATAAATATGGCCATTTAGACAAATCATCTTTGAACAAAGTGAACTGGTACAGAAGGCCAGAGAAGCAATTGAGAAAATAATAGAAGAGCTAGGATAAAGACCTACATAAGCCATTGAGCTCATCACGTTACTAAATTCCAAAAACAAACAGGAGTTAGAATCCTTGGAGATTGAAGATAGGACAGAGACTATCCTTGAGGTCAAAAAGGTCTTGACCAAGAAAGGATTGATGTTGCAGCTAGAGGAGAAGGCTCAGGTGATGGACATTGGAGTTCAAATATTTTTTAGCAAGTTTGAAGTACTACACAAGAAGGGCCTCCCTGGATTGCTAGTAATAAATGACAAGCTCATCAATCTGTTAGATTACAAGCAGAAGATCAGTACAGTGGCAAAGGATGGTTCCAAATTTCAAGGTATACAGGGAAGCATTACTGGCAAAGCTTTCCTAGAAACATTACAGTTGTACTTGAGCATCCAGCATGAGATAAAACACATTTTCATCACAAAGCCCACTTTTTCCAAGTATACTGAGATGGACAAGATATACAGAAAGTTACTCAAGGTTGCCATCCCTAGTAAAAAGAGATGGGAATATTTATGTTCTTTACTTGAGTAAAAGTTATTTGGAGTTTCGAGTCAACATGGAGTAGACAATCAAGTCAAAGATAATGATTCATTAACTACTTCCACAAAATCAACACCAAGGATCCGAATAGATCAACAACATTCCTATATTTTGTAATTTGAGATCTAATTAGTTAGATATTTTCTCCATAATATCCTAGTCATTTATGAAAGGATCAGTTGTAAATAATTGTATAAATACTTCTTCCCTCGAAGTATTGAGGGTTGATTTTTTCACCCATGAGCCATTGTGTAATCTTTTCAAAAGGATCGACCAGTAATAAAACATGATATTCACATGATTCTTGTGTCAGATTTTTGGTGATGTCTCTCCTTCTTTGTTGAATGTTTTCTTATTCTCAATGATCATTTATGTATTTCATATTCTAATCATTAAAAGGAAGACAATAGAACAAAATTTATCTTGCATACTCTGTCTCTAGTCTTTTAATGGTCTATATGTTTTTCATCTGATATTAAAGGAATTCTTAACTGCTCCTTTGCTTGGTGGATTTCTCATCTTTTCTGTCTTATCCATCTCATTTAAACTCAATAGATCTAAGAGTTTTACTAACCTACCATGTGAAGAAACCTCATAAAAAGTTGAATCTGATTCTGATATTTAATACAAACTGTATAGCCCAATGTAAATTTAATGCATTCTTTCAACCAAAATTTAAAAACAAACAAACAAATTCGGACTATCATAACTAGCCTAACATTTAAAATCTAAACAAATCTAAAGCATATAGAGATATCCCTCTCTGAAACTGGTAGGGCTAGATCCCAGTTTCAAAAGTGGTTTTGATAGTTACCTCCATCAATTTCTTCTACCCTTGACAACCTCTGTGAATTACAAAGTGATAACAGGGGGGGAAGAGGGGGCAGAGAGAGAAGGGGATAGAGAATATTTCATGTTAACATGAACATGTGTGTGTTCCTATTAATAATAACGTGCACATGCTTTAGGAACGTTTGCGTGTTATTTTAATTCAATTTTTTCAGGAATGCACACACATTCTTGTACACATGTTTCTCAGGAACACGTGCACGACCTTGAGAATGCACACACATTCTTGGGAATGTGCCTACGTGGCTTGTTGAGTAGAGGTTCAGGGTTTGTCGAACCTGCCACATTAGAACCGTGTGCGCGTTCCTAGAAATTCACACGTGTTCCTACGAGTGCACATTCCTACTCACCCCATTGCCACTTTATCGTCTTCCAACTTCGTGCACTCACCTTGTCCATAAGTGTTATCCACTTATGAGTAAAAGGTACATGTGTAATTCCTTCCATCCTTATAATGGAGTTGACACATGACTATAAATAAAATATAATCTTCATGTTAATTAAAATATTTCCATATCAAATACATGTGTGTGTAAAGGAATTGAAAGTAAAAACCATTACATTTAAGTCACGTGTTAATCATTATGAGAAGGAGTTTAACAAACTTGCACAATGAAATAAACTTTCCCTAATGATACTCTTACTATCACAAAACATTGGTACAAGTATTACATTGTTGTCACAAATATTCAAACATCCTATGAATCTAATATCCCAAACCCTTTATGTAAAAAGAAAAACCATAACTTGTTTTTTAGATACAAACAATCACTATTACATAAAAGTCTAAATAATATATTTAAGTGAACTTCATATTTCCCACAAAACTGCCCAATTAAAATCTATATAACTAATCTATAATATTCAAATCAAAGTCTATAAAACTAACCAATCTATAATTTTCAAAATTCTTGTACATCAATACATATCCCATATGTAACATAAATACATATTCCATATYTAAATATACCTTTAATATATCCCAAGATCCTCTTTATTTCCCTCTAATGCTCCCTRCAAAATTCAACGATAAACCTAAAAACCAAACTAGGATCCTCTTTGTTTCCCTCTCACCACCTAATTTATCATATTATTTATCCTTGAAATTTTAATATTTACTTAACATCTATCACATCTTTTATCTTGTCTAGGAGGTAACTTAACCAAATAATATAAAAAAATTCTTCATGGCTTCCATCACTACTTTCATATATGCACTCGGTATTAGCTTCTCAAAGTTTTTCATTCTTTTGCAAAAGTTTCCCAAAGTTTGGTTTAACAAAAATATTGATTGAATTTTTTTATTAAAACAAACTTTTTTTCCTCATATCTTAATTTTATGAATTCAATTGATCATTGGTTAAAGTCATGTTGATGTGACTTTATAAAACTATTGTGTTTGATTTTTTTAGTTATTTTTCATGGGTAACAAATATTAAAAATAAATTAATTAATGAGTGGTTAATTTGGAGGTTTTGACACTCCATACTCTTCGAATTACTAGAGACTTTGACATTGTTGGTTGTGGAGCCTAATTATCTTCCTGACTCAGAGATCTTGTGTTTTTCAGCCGTGTTTATACCCCATGAGGACTTTACATCCCAGAAGTATGTACACTCTTCCATGCGAGGGAGTGTAGAGGCGGGCACCCCCTCTACGGGGTCTGGGGGGTTCGGGGGCGAAGCCCCCGAAAGAAAAATTGCCTTAATGTATATTGTAATTTCAATGTAAATCTGGACCGTTCATTATAAGGTCGCAGATCTAATGGTAGAAATTATGTTAGGGTTTTTTGCCCTAGAAGGGAACCCTCTGTTATGAGGGAAATATATTCCGGCTATGCATTATGGCGAATATAGTATTCTGAGAGAGGAGACTATGAGAGAAATAAGAGGAAGTTACAATGGGTTTTGTTGTAGGTTGTATCCCTTCATTTGATGGATAATAATAAAGGAAGGACCTAGCAATTTCTCTAGTGGATGTAGCCCACACTAGATGAACCACGTAAATCTGTGTCTCTATTGTATTTTGTATCTTCTATGTTTTATTTATGCATTTGTTTTATTTTATTTCTTTGTGGTCCTGTTTTTCAAACAACAAGTATCAAAGTGAAAGGTAACTCGTAGGAAAAGAGGGTTCCTGGTTCGAGTGGGAGCAATGTCAGAAGATGGAAAGTTTAGGGTCGATAAATTTAACGCCAAAACTACCAGTTATAGAAGATGCAGATGGGATTGTATTTATATGAGAAGGATCTATTCCTACCATTGGGCAGCGTAGCAAATAAGCCGATGGCTATGAAGGACGAAGAATGGGAGATTCTTGACAGAAAGGCTCTATGAATGATACGGCTGAGCTTGGTAGCATGGGTGGCTTTCAATATTTCGAAAGAAAAGACAATGAAGGATCTAATGGATGCATTGGCTAAACTGTATGAAAAACCCTCGGCATCCAATAAGGTATTTCTAATGAAGAGATTATTTAATATGAATATGTTAGATGGTGGGTCTATTGGATATCATTTAAATGAATTTAATACGGTTACTAATCAACTAAGTTCCGTAAAAGTGGAATTTGATGATGAGGTTAGGGCTCTTCTAATCTTATGCTCATTGCCAGAAAGCTGGAACGGCTTGGTCATGGTTGTAAGTAACTCTGTCTCTGGTTCAAATACTTTAAAATTTGATGATTTCATTGGTGTTTATCCTTAGCGAGGAAATGTGATGGAAAAACACAGGTGAGACATCAGGTAATGCGTTAAACATGGAGAACAGGGGAAGACAAAAGGATAGAGGAAAGGGCTCAGGGAACCATGGGAATTCTAAGAAGGGAAGATCCAAATCCAGACTTGGAAAGATAGAGTGCTAGAATTGTGGGAAGAAAGGACATCTGAAGAAAGACTACAGAGCTCCAAAGAAACAAAGAGATGGACAACAGGAGAGAAATCAGGAGGAAAATGTAACAGGTGATGTGTTACAAGATCCTTTGATTCTTTCTGTAGATAATATTTCTGAGTCTTGGGTAGTAGATTCAGGGGCTTCATTTCATTCCACACTCCATAGGAAACATTTTCTATATTATGTTCAAGGTGATTTTGGACAGGTTCATTTGGGTGATGATGCACCATGCAAAATTGTTGGAATGTGAAAGGTAAAAATAAAGAAACACAGTGGAAACCAATGGTTGTTGAAAGAGGTAAGACATGTTCCATACTTAAGGAAAAATCTAATTTCAATATTGCATTTGGAAAGTGAAGGTTGTATATCCATATTTACAGATAAGACGTGGAAGGTCATCAAAGGATCATTGGTGATAGCAAAAGGAGAGAAGGTAGGTACATTGTATTTATGTACTGGTAATACTGACTCTTCTATATATTTAGCTTC
>ML789564.1:257451-285005 GCA_009831015.1 Picea engelmannii
AAAAAAAAAATTCACCAGTTGACTGAGTAGATGTCCTTAGCCATGGACGGTTGTTACAGTTGTGAGCAAGTATATGCACAATCCAGGTAAAGAACATTGGGAGGCAGTAAAGTGGATTCTCAGGTTTTTGAGAGGCACTACTACTCATGCATTATGTTTTGGAGGTTTAGACACTTTTCTACAGGGATATGTTGATTCAGATATGGCAGGTGATAAAGACAGTAGAAGGAGCACCACAGGGTATGTTTTCACTATAGGTGGAACAACAGTAAGTTGGATTTCAAAACTGCAAAATGTTGTTGCACTTTCAACAATAGATGCAGAGTATGTTGTTGCTACAGAGGCTAGTAAAGAGATGATTTGGTTACAAAGTTTTATGGAGGAATTTGGAAAGAAGCAGGAGAATAGTAGGTTGTATTGTGATAGTGAGAGTGCAATTCATCTTGCAAAGAACTCATCCTTCCATTCGAAGACTAAGCATATATAGTTGAGGTACCACTTCATAGGATCTGTTTTGGAAGATGGACGTTTGAAGTTGGAAAAGATACACACTAGCCATAATCCTGCAGATATGTTAACAAAGGGAGTAACCAAAGAGGAACTGAGTTCTTGCTCAGTTTCAGTTGGCCTTCAAGAATGAATATGAAGATGAGACATTTGCCAGGTCCAAGAAGGTTCAGAGTCTAGCATATACAACAGTGGTGGATTCGTTGAGATCAGTCTCCAAGTGGGAGATTGTTGGTTGTGGAGCTTGATTATCTTCCTGACTTAGAGGTCTTGTGTTTTTCAGCCGTGTTTATACCCCATGAAGACTTTACACCCCAGAAGTATGTACACTCTTCCACATGGGGGAGTGTAGAGGAGGGTTACCCCCTTTGCGGGGTCCGGGGGGCCTATCCCCTCGGCTGGGGGGTTCGGGGGCGAAGCCCCCTAAGGAAACATTGCCTTGTAAATGTATACTGTAATTTTATTGTAAATCTAGACTGTTCATTATAAGGTCGCAGATCTAATGGTAGAAATTATGTTAGGGTTTTTTTCCCTAGAAGACAACCCTCTGTTATGAGGGAAATATATTGTGGCTATGCATTATGGCGAATATAGTATTCTAAGAGAGGAGATTGCGAGAGAAAGAAGAGGAAGTTACAACAGGTTTTGCTGTAGGTTGTATCCCTTCATTTGATGGATAATAATTAAGGAAGGACCTGACAATTTCTCTGGTGGACGTAGCCCACACTCGGTGAACCACGTAAATCTGTGTCTCTATTGTATTGTGTATCTTCTGTGTTTTGTTTCCGCATTTGTTTTATTTTATTTCTCCGCGGTCCTGTTTTTCAAATAGACATTGCATAGTTCTTGAGTCATTCCAATAGAGGAAGGGTGCTTATCATTCCAACATTTTTACATCACATACACCCTCCACTTGGTAACATACATGCATAATTTGCAAGCTACCTACTAAGGCCACCACTTGTTCTCTCTAAGGATGACATTGGACCCTATATAGATAATGACTACTACAAACCTTACACATATTGCTGACCAATCATCCTAGTCCATCATTGGATAAACTCTTCTAGATCTAGGGGCTATTTTCCTTCTTGTCCATGGCCTCTTGATAATCCATGTCTTGTTTACACATGGGATAAATAATACATGGAATAAGATCAAGGAGTGTGTAATTCTTTCAATTCTTCGACAAGGACACTTCCAAGGGTGTCATCCATATACATATTTTCACCATGAAGCTATGGTATCCTCATTGCTACAACAAATATCCCAACACCATTGACCTCAAATTCAATCTTGTTTCTAGGGACCATACAATTTCTACACATTCTTATCACTATTTGATATTCATATTCATATGCAACATTTAAACTAAATTGAACTAGATCTAAAGAATACTTAGTGGAAATATATGTTGGGGGGGGGGAGGTGTTGGTTAAATACCTGAAGTTATCCCATGATTTATTTATAATTGGGGCATGCATCTACGTGTTCCCCCTGTGCCAATCTCACAAAAGTGGAGACTCTTGGGTAATGGACAAGGTGACATCTAGAGAAAAATCATTCATGACGACCAACACATATGATGTTGCTCCCTATATGCCTCCATCAATTGTTTATCTATACACAACTACTATATAGAAATCACATTTATGGCTAGTGTTGAGAACGATTAGGATTGTCTGAAACATCTCAAACTTTCTCTCAGATTTCTCTTGTTGAACTCTCTAATAGGGAGATCAAGAAAGTCATTCCAAGCATTAGAGTTTCGGTGCAAGGTGGGTCGAATCAAAACACTAATAACAATGATCCTTGGAGTAAGACCTAACAATGATGCAGTGGAAAGAAGGGATTAGTCTTGGAGATGGAGTGAATGAGTTACAATATTGGAGTTAGGTCACCAACCCCCTTTCTTCTCTTCCTTATCCTTCTCCAACAAGTGAATCACCCAATTGAAACACCATCTCTTCTAAATCCATCTACATAAGTAGAATCAAGAATGGTTGTATGCATAACAAAACCTTAATACTCCAAACTCTACACTATTAATATAATGAGAGTTTTCATTAAAGAAACTTAAATGAAATCCAGATACATATGAAACTCAATCAACTAATAGACTTATATTTGAGAAGAAAACATATTTAAATATTTGTACCAAGTTAAAGACATTTTATTGAAACCTGTATATAACCTTTCAAATAGCTTTTTCATCTTTACAACATTAAGCCAAAAGTCAAGTGGCAATAACTTTTTTTTTATGTGTGCAACATTAAACCAAAAGTCAACTCGCAATGCTTAAAGTGCCTTTACGACCTATAATTTGGAAGTTGATTGTAACAAGACATGGATAAATAATGAATATACTAAGTACAAACTATTAGAGGCAACGTTCATATTTTTTTGGTTGAATTAGGAACATTCATATTACTTATACCTACACATGCATGTAGGCAAATGTGATGCCACTAGGACCCAACCTTAGGTGTTTCTCCATAGTGAAGACTCGAGAAAGGAGCCAATCGATTGCTTCCTCCACTCCATAAATACTCATATTTCTCATAAAGATAGCTAGAGCTATTAAATGGCTCATTGCTCTAACATGCATTCACACTCACGAATAGAAGTCACGTTCACTCCAATCCTCATTTTCTTTGCTCTAGGTCCAAAAACTCAATAATTTGTAAAACGTTAATATTACACCATGATTAGACTAATTCTCATGTTTAATAGATTATTTAGATCCTATATATTGTCAGAAATAGCCCTCTTAAAACAATCATAGATTATTTAGACATTATTTATTGTCACAAATAACCCTCTTAAAAAAATCATCACTCTCTACATATGATCTTTTAGATACATGTTATATAGCCATTACTCAATCTTGCATTTTTTTTTTCAAAATAGGAACTCATCTAGATATAATGAAATTGATTGAAAATGTTGTGAAAAGTTATTATTTAGATATAATAAAACTGGTTTAAATATAGAACGGGTAGGATATGTACACCTCCATAGATTTTAGCAGGAAAATCATTGTAGGGAGGGGTCCCTTCCCCACAAACAGAGAGGTCTCATACACAAATTTGGTACCTAACTTGACCATGACCTTAAAAATAGATTGTTATTATTATTAAAAAGTTGTGAAAAAAATTATTATTTTTAAATTGTTCAATAACCTGTATGATCTAGTTACAATATTGACTTTTTAAGGGTTTGTTAGATACATGTTATATAGCCATTACTTAATCTTGCACTCTTCTTTCTTTTTTCAAAATAGGAACTTCTATCCCTCATGAAACTGGTTGAAAATGTTGCCAAAAGTTATTATTTAGATATAATGAAACTAGTTTAAGTCTAGAGGGGGAATGGTATGTACATAGTTGCTCATAGGAGATCCATTATCCCAGAAAAAAAATAATGAATTTAATATCTCACTTGACCATAAACTTAAAATTAAATTATTATTATTATTAAAAAAATGTAAAAAAATTATTATTAAAAAATTGTTCAATAACCTATATGATTTAGTTACAATAGTTACTTTTAAAAATAATAACCTATACGATCCAGTTACGATACTGACTTTTTAAGGGTTTGTTAAATACTAGCATAACCATTACTCAATCTTGCACCCTCCTTTCTCTTTCCAAAACAGTAACTCCTATCCCTATAATCATARATATAATGAAACTGGTTGAAAATGTTGCGAAAAGTTATTATTTAATAAAACTGGTTGAAAATGTTGCGAAAAGTTATTATTTAATAAAACTGGTTGAAAATGTTGCGAAAAGTTATTATTTAGTAGTGTTTCATTAATACTTTACATATTATTTTATTAATTTATTAAAATATTTTATAAATTTTTATAAGCTATGCACATTGTTTAATTTATTAAAATATTTTATAAAGTTTTATAAATTATAAATATAAAAAGAATCAATAAGCACAACCACATAATTGTGGCTGATCAACGTCGAAAGGTTGATAAGATGAAAAGCATGTGTGCCACATAAGGGCACAAATTTGCACGAAATCACAATCTTTTGTTGTTTAAATTGTATTTCTAAATGCATAAATGGATTCAACGTGCTGAAAACGCATTGGGCACTTAGATTATACAGGATTAATCACTCAAATATGCATATCCAACAATTTCTCGTTGGATTTCGAGAAAATATCCCCAAAAAATATGCCCCCAAAAAAGCCAAAACGTAAAACATTTTGACTATGGCCTTCCAACACCATTATTCAAATTTACGACACCGTTATAATGGTCACCACTACCTCTCCTATGATGACCATTCAATTGTATTAATTGTCACCACCCCTCCCACTGCCATTGATCAATTCTACGGTACCATTTTTATAGGGGATTATCAACGTCCCTTGTTTACAACCATTGGATATGTTAAATGGAGAGGATCTAACCATACATTTGTTAACTCTTCTATTGAACTCCCTTCCAAATAGAAAGAACTAGATTGGAATTCTTAAAGTCACTCTGAGTAAAGGACAACATGGAGGAGGTAACGTTACTTCTTTCTCAATGTTTACATGATATGTGAACTTTAAAGTACTAAACTAAATATTCGTAAAAACATGTACTTATGAGTTGTACTTTTATTCATAGGGTTCACAATGCAGTGTTCTAAACGTTCTACCTTTTGGATGTTTTTCGATAACTTTTTTCGTTAGATTTTGTCTAAAATCCGATGATGAATGGTTGGATTTGCATATTTGAGTGGCTAAGTTTGTATAATTTGAGTGTCCCAAGGGTTTTTCATCATGTTGAATCCATTTATGTATTCAAAAATGCAATTTAAACAACAAAAATTAGTGATTTTATCTAAATTTACTTTGTCAGATTCTAGCCAAAAAAACCCGAAAGGTAGAATGTTTAGCCAACATCGTTCACAACAAAACAAACATATCTCATGCTTGATAAGGTGTCCATGAGACAATTCTATTAGAATATTGTAATTACTCATGCTATTTTATCGTTTAGTTCTAGAAAGCTATAGAAGAGTAGATTTGTCAAGAATTATTTTGTTTATTATTAGTAAACTTAGTTCTAGATAGTCTTTCTCTAGATCTTTCTTGAGAATTATATATATAATATTTTAGGTTAATCACCTTATTGGTTGAGTCATAGCTTATGTGTTTGTTTGTTTGTGTTTTTAATGCATTCTTACGATTGTAGTTGTTAGTATTTGTCTCCCCCCTCTATCAAAGTGGTATCAGAGCAAGGTTGAAGTCATTCTTTTCCAATCAAGTGAATGGTTCATCTCATCTTCGATTGAAATATTAGCGGAGTACAATCAGAGTGTGGAAAAATTTAATAAACCCTAGCTCGTCATTTTCATTTCTTATCATTTGGTTACCTTTATGTTTCGGGATAGGAGACGAGTTGAGTTGAGGCATAGAAAGGACTTATTGCAAGAGTAACTTGGAATGGCATGCAAACATGTTAGAATATGGACCACTCCTTAGGTAAAAATCCTACAACGCATGAAATCTAGAGGAGAATACGTCGATTTTGAGGCTGTGTATTCCTTTCCCATTGATTGTGTAGAGAAAGTGGTGAGAAGTGCTTTAGTCTGCGACGATATGGATTCTATGAAGAGGTCCATGGATGTGTAAGTGTAGCCAGAGAATTGTGAACCGTAGTATGGTAGGGAGAGGAAAATAATTCAAGAATAGGTACACATATTTTTTAAATGATTTGGGCATTTTTTGCCTTCTTCATGATGAAAGGCACAACATTAATATGATTCGAGCCAACAATGTATCTCGGCATCCATGATGGACTTGGTAATGATGTTTTATTATCTGTTGGACAAATTTTTGTTTTAATAATCATATGGGTTGTTTGTGAATGAAAGTTAAAAGGGTGAAGGAGTGTAGAATTTTAGATATATGAAGGTTTTTATGTTCCATTTAAAAAAAAATTGGAAAAATAAAAACATGAAAAACGTAAATAAGAAAGAGAGAAGTAGTTATGGCATGGAGTAGAAGACTCACATAGCCATAGTCTCCATTTTTCACAAAGGTAGAAACTACAGAATCCAAAAATCGTTTTGATAACAAATTTAGAAGCAGGGGTTGACATTTTGCGGAAAATTTTACTAAAATGTGAGTTATCAGCATGGAATTGAGTAATTGTTCTTGTCTACCACTACCTCCTAGTTTCTCTAGTAAAAATTATGATTTTTGGGCCATTAAGATGAGAACTAGACTACCTACATAAGATTTATGGGATATTGTGTTGAATGGGTTTGAAGGATCCTCTAATCATGCAACCTATGAGACCATGATTCAAGATCAAAAGGATCAACTCATAGAAAACAATAAGGGTGATGCATCAACATTGTTTGTCATTTAACAAGGTTTTGATGAGAGCATTCTTCCCAAAATTGCAGTAACAACTCGGTCCAAAGAATATTGGGATATTCTAGAGATGGAACACAATGAAAGGAGGAGCAACATGGATCAACATCTAGTTGAGTCACAGAATGTTGCATTTGTTGATGAAGTTATTGTTTTTTACAAAAAATAATTAGAGAAACTATGGAAGAGCTTGTTGAAGCAAAAGAAGGTAAACAAGACATGGAGATGGAATACAATGAAAGGGGGAGTAACACAGATCAACATAAAGATGAGTCACAGAGTGTTACAGTTGATGATGAAGTGATTGTTTTTTACATTACAAAAATAGTTGGAGAATCTATAGAAGAGAATGTTGAAGCAAAAGAACTTAAACAGGGCATGGAGATGGCATACAGTGAAAGGGGGAGCAACAAGAATCAACATCAAGCTATGCCACAAAGTGTTGCAGTTGTTGATGAATTGATTGTTTTTTATATTACAAAAATAATTGGAGAAGTTGTGGAAGAGATTATTGAAGAAAAATAAGACAAATAAGATAGAGAGACTGTAGTTGTCTTGAACACTGCAGAGAAGTTTGTTGAAGAAATTGTAGAAGAAAATGGTGACCCTATATGACATGTAGAGCATGAGCATGGTGAAGAATGTGAAGCCCACTTTGTAGATACACATGTGGATGATGATATTGAAGTTGAAGATGAAAATGAAACTACCTTCATAACAATAGAAGAATGTGAGGAGAATCTAGCAATAAAAGTTATTGAAGACATGAATGAGGCTACAATGAATGTTGATTTTGACTATGATGTTGAATTAACATTTCTTGGGTGTGACTTGCAAATCCCATGATCCGGATTTTATGATCAGAACGAAATGAATACAAATCTATATTATGAACACATAGATACAATGAAAAATAACAAAGATATAGTAAAACTTGGCTTCTATTCAATAAAGAAATATGTTGAAACTGTAAAATGTAGACTAAAACAAGCTTGCTATAATGGTGGCGGCTTATCTTTGAGAAGAGATGTGACAGTTGGGATAATTCGCAAGAAAATGATTACAATGAGGCTCCAAAGGCCCTTTTGCATCAAACATGAATTCCAAAACCCTATAAATACAAAAACCTAACCCTAGGATATGAAGTGCCAAAATCCATGTGGGCTCTATTGGGGTAAGTTAGTACATCAACTTCCCAGAGTCGTAAATTTTGCATACGATCTTCGTTTTAGGTGCACAATAGCCCGTTGGAAAGGTCTATATGAGGAACACACATTATGCCATTACACTTTGAATTTGTCTATACCGTGACTTTGGTGGGCCCAAAAACATTGTTTAGGGCCTCAAAACGACCCTAGAAGTTTAGGACCCGAAAAGCTAGAAAAAAACTTCAAAGATGAAAAATGAAACTATCAAGATGATATCTATATGTGAGTCAGTTGGAATAGGTGGGTGGCCATTAATATCCACCTGTATCAATCCTCCCCCCTTAGGAAGAATTTGTCTCCATTGTGTTGAGTTCCCTCATGAGATGAAGAAATTTATGATGGATTTGGCCTCGAGTGAGCCACTTGCATTGGTGCAGGAGCTACCATGCTTTGACAACACGATAAAGCTGAAAATTTTGTTGGCGAGTGCCCTTGACCTTTGTGTCCACAATATTATCAGTGGATGTATGTTCCATGCATTCAAGTTGGAGCTCTATTGGTGTCAACTATTCTGCTACCTCTAAGGTGTCCAATAATGGTGGAAAGTATGTCCGAAGGAGGTCCACATTAAACACTAGGTGCAAGCTAAGGAAGGGGGGAATATTGAGCTCAAAATCATTGTCACCTACATCCTTGGTGATGGTATAAGGTCCATAGTGGAGTGGACAAAGCTTCTGATGAGGTCTTGTAAGGCATTCTTTCTGCAAGTGCAACCAAACTTTATCTCCCACCTGAAACTTATGTGGCACCCGATGTTGATCATGGTGCTTCTTGTACTTGGCATTGGAATTTTGCAAAATATCATGAACTTGTTGGCATATGTGCTAGATCCTCTCAATGAACCGGGTAGCTTTGTCGAATTTATTTTGAGCATGGGAAGAGTCTTCCTTGGTGGATGCAAGGGGTAGTACGACATCCATGGGACCCAATGGTTGAAAACCCAACCCCACCTGAAATGGGTTATGGTCAGTTGAGCTATGTATGGATCTGTTGTAGTTGTGATGAACATAGGGAAGACTCTAATCCCATGTACGAGGATTCTTGGAAATGTACACACATAGGATATGCAAGATCATCTGGTTGATGAGCTAGGTTTGTCCATTCGTCTGAGGGTGGAAGGAAGTGGATTTCACGAGGTTGGTTTCCAGTAGTGACCAGAGGCTCGACCAAAATGTCCTGATGAGATAAATGTCCCGATCTGAGACGATGGTTTGTGGTATCCCAAAATGTAACCACACTCGTTTGAATAAGATCTTGGAAGTGGCCTCTGCTCTAATGCTCTTCTAGTAGAAAACTAGAATTGTCATTTTAGAAAAATGATCAACCACCACAAAAACATAGTCATTTCCCTGCTTGGTTGACGGAAGGCCCAACATGTAGTCCATTGAGATGGATTCCTAGGTCCTTTCAGTAGTAGTTAGAGGGGTGTAAATTCCTGGTTTCTTAATGGTCAGTTTGGAAATGGTGCAGGTACTGTAGGACCTTATATGCTTGTTTTCATCTTGTCGAAGTTTCATCCAATAGAAATGTTGTTGCAACACTTCCACTATATTTTTGACACCGAAGTATCCTCCCACCCGACTATAGTGGGCTTCCCAAATAATTTTTTCACGCTCACTTGATGGAATGAAGAGATGTCCCATATGGCACAACAACACTTAATAAATATGGAAATTAGTGACAACTGTGTTTGCATCCAACATCTGGTAGGTTGCGGGGAAGTCAATATCTCTCTCATAGAGTTGGAGTCATCTAGAGGTATCGTGGCCACAAGAGTGTGGCACCTTGGTGAGTGTTGCAACTGGCGGGTGGCTGAGGAAATCAACGACGTGGTTGGTGCTTCATGTATTATACTTGATGTTGAGATGGAACTGTTGCAAGCATGTGGACCACTTCTGATGGTGGTCATTCTGCAATTTTCCCTGTATCTGCATGAACTGCAACAACTTATGATTGGTTTGGATGATTTTCTCCTTCCCAAAAATGTAATACCTCCATTGGCAGCAACCTGTCACAATGGAGTGCATTTCTTTGCAGTAATTAGGGTACTTACAGATGAAATTTGATAGTGTCTCACTATGATAGTCCATGGGGTGTCTGTGTTGAGTGAGAGCTAGACCCAAAACATAGTATGAAGCATATGTCTCGATCTCAAAGGGTTTTTGCAGGTTGGGTAATGAGAGCATTGGGGCTAAGAACAAGCGCTTCTTCAAATCATTGAATGCTTACGATTGTGATAGGCCCCACATGAATGTTTTCTTACCACCACCCCTGGTTACTTAGCTGAGGGCCCATGCAATATGGGAGAATCCCAACACAAACCTGCAATAGAAATTAGCAAGGCCTAAAAAGATCTGAATTTCAGTGAGTGTGGTTGGGGATGAATAGTCACAAATGACTTGGATCTTGGCTGGATCCACATGCACCCCATGCTCATCAAAAATTTATCCTAGGTACTAGACCCTATTCATGCCGAATGAGCATTTTTCCAAATTTGCATATAGCCTGTGTTACCGCAGAGTGTGCAAAACCAAATGAATATGTTGCCAACATTCTACTCAACTCTTGTTGTTGATGAGGATGTCATCCAGATACACCACCACAAAAGAATTGGTGAAAGACCAAAATATATCTTCTATCATCCTCATGAAATTTGTTGGGGCATTCATCAAACCAAAGGGCATGACCAACCATTAAAAAATACCTTCTTTGGAATTGAAGGAAGTTTTCCATACATCTTTCTGCTCTATTAGGACCTGATGGTACCCAGACTTAAAATCAATCTTATTGAAGTATTTTTCCCCCTTGAGTTGGTCAAGAAGATCGTCGATTCAGGGAATCGGGTACCAGTTCTTGACTGTGATTTTATTTAGGGCCCGATAATCTATGTAGAGTCACTAGTTCCCATCTTTCATCTGCACAAGCATGATTGGGCTTCCACACGATGATGAGATGGGTCAGATGTCCTCCTTTTGGAGTAGCTCTTATATTTGACGCTTGATATGCTCTTTTTCTAACAGAGAGTGATGATGTATTGTCCCATTGGGTAGTGGTGCACCTAGGATCATATCGATTGAATGCTTGACCTGACAGTGTAGAGGTACCCCAATGGGTGAGGAGAAGATGTCTTTGTATTCTTTCACGACCTTATCAACTTGTTTTTACTACATAGGGAGATTGGTTGCAGAGGCCATGGATGTGGCTACAACCTTCTTCTCACTTTGAGAGAGAATCACAAAGAAGACAAACTTTCAGGTCAAAGAGATGACCTTCCTACATTGCTTGGAAAAGATCAAGGAAATGGAAGTAGGTGGGACTACCTTAGGTATCTTGTACAATTTCCTATTCAAAGTAGTAATAACACTACAAGGCCTAGACTCATATACAACATGATGTCTCCATAAATAAGGTTGGCCCAAAAGAACATTACAATCTTCAAGGCGAGAAATATCACACAATACCTCATCTTTGAAAGGCTTGATGTCGTAGGATAGGCGACACTGTTGGATTATGCAAAGATCAATTCCTTGGTGGAGACATCCAATGGTGTATGGCTATGGGTGAAGCATTGTCAGCAGGGCCAACCGCTTGATGACCTCCATTGAGATGAGTTTCTTCTAGCTACCACTATCAATGATGAAGTGTAGTGGAGTACCCTTCACCCACATCTATGAATGAAAGAGGCACTTGCCTTCCTCTAGTTCATCAGGTTCATTAGGATGGATCTTGGTGGTAGAAATGGTGGCACTAGGTTCCATGTGAATAATCAGTCTCCCATTTTCTAGTTTTGACTCTGAGTCAAAACCCACATCTGATTCAAAAGCTTTCACCTTGGCCAATAATGACTACTTTGAGCGGAAATAAACAGTGTTATTCCAGGGGCTCTTATGGAAGTCACGCCACTTCCTAGTGTCTTTCTTCATCTTTCCATTGTCCTTATTTATTTTTTTCTTAGACTGGTTGTCCTGAGTTTGTCCATATTTTCTCTTCCCTTTGTTCTATAGTTTGGGGCTTCCCTTGCCCTGCTTCTGCTGTGAGGGGTTCCCAGACCCAAATTTTTGTGTCATTTTTTAAGATTATTGTCGATTTTGATGACATATCGATAGGTTGCGCTCAAGGACGAGATGTCCATAAAATACATTTATTTATACATGTATCTATGCATACCATCACAATATTTGAGCACTAGATGTCACTCAAAATATTTGATGCCCAACTTGGTGTGCAAGGTATGGAAGATATTTTTGAACTTTGGAACTATTTGGTTCCTTTCTTGTCGCAGTGTGGCCCATCTTGTATAGAAGTCATCGTAACTTCCAAAAAGATTGTATTGTTTCTTAATATCATACCTGATGGACTCCCAGGTGAGTGTGACTGTAAATAATGAGGGTTCGTCTATTTCCTTTTTCTCACAAAAATTCCCCACCAATCTTTGACATGTGGGATGGATTTGAGGAGCACAAATGGAATCTTTTCTCTATTGGAAAAGTTATGGATGGACACAATACCCTTCTAGTAGAGTAAACCATTTGTCTACAACATTTGCATTTATCTGACCTTAAAATATAGGAATATGAAAGCTTATATGTAACTTGAAGGGGGAATCACCTCCACTCGAGGAATATGCATCACCTGTTGGTTTTTTTCGAAGGATTTGTGCAAAAATATCCATCATCTCATTCCTCTGTTGTGCAAGGGCTTCCTTGAGCAACAATTTGAAAGGATCTCATGTCCCATCGTCTTTATTTCCTCCTGCCATGGAAGGTCACTTGGGCATGCGAGAGTTTTTTTCTTCAAGAGAAACAATATTGAGATCGAACTCTTTGTACCCTGACCTCGTCGGGGACATGCACTAAGAACAACAAGGAGCTGACCGCTCTGATACAAATGATCCAGATTTTATGAGAAGAACGAAATGAATACATATTTGTATTATGAACATAGAGATACAATGAACAATAACATAGATATAGTAAAACTTATCTTTTATTCAATAAAGGAATATTTTGAAACTGTAAAATGCAGACTGAAACAAGATTGCTAGAATGGTGACAACTTATCTCTGAGAAGAGATGTGACAACTGGACTCATTCGAAAGAAGATGATTACAATGATTCTCCAAAGGCCTTTTTACATCAAACATGAATGCCAAAACCCTAGACATCCAAAAACCTAACCCTAGGAGATGAAGTGCCAAAATCCATGTGGGCCTCGTTGGGGTAAGTTGGTACATCAACTTCCCGGGGTTGTAACTTTTGCTTACGATCTCCATTTTAGGCGCACGATATCCCGTTGGAAAGGAATATACTAGTTCTACACATTTTTCTATAAAACTCTAACATTATTTATAGTGTGGCTGTGGTGGGCCCAAAAAATGTTGTTTAGGGCCTCAAAACGTCCCCGAAAGTTTAGGACCTGAAAAGCTAGAAACAAACTGGCAAGATGAAACTAAAACTACCAAGATGACATCTATATGTGAGCTAGTTGGAATAGATGGGTGGCCACCGGTATCCACCTGGATCATCCCAAGTATGATGGAGATGAAAGTGGGTATGAAAGAGATTCCATAAATGCAACAGAAGAAGGAATATAAAAAAATGAAGGAAACCATCGGAGTTGTTGAAGCTATTGCAGTAGTGGAAGATGAGATGAAAGAAAATGAAGATGATTTTTTTGTCTTACGAAGGTTGATATAAATTTTCAATCAATGGTAGCTAAAGCACAATACAATGCATAAGAAGACAAAAAAGATCAGGAAATATTAAAGAATAATTCTAGAGTAAAGATGAAACCAAAGAAGAAGAAATGATATGATAGAGTTGAGGACAAGTTGTATCAACATGTAAAAGTAAAGGATGAAAAAAATGTTTGTTTTGAGTTTATTTCAAGTTTTGTAAGCCCAACTTAGACTTAGAATTAGACTAGAAATCCATCATGTTATGTATTTTGTGAGGAGTGTAAGCCCATAGAGGCATTGTCAAATGTAAAGCTATGATGGTTAGTGTTAGAATTGTTAGCGGTCATAATGAAAGAGGAGTGTTGGAATATTGTAATAGTTAGTGTTAGAATTGTTAGTGGTCGTAATTAGGGGAGAGCGTTGGAATATTGTAATTACTCCTGCTAATTAATTTTTTATTTTTATAAATCTCTAGAAAATATGAGTTTTGGAGATTGACTTTGTCTATTACTAGTAAACCTAGTTGATCAGGATTATTTTCGGCATGAAATGAGAGTAGAGATATAATAAATAAATGCACAGAGATATCACAGATATTCAATAATGTGGTAGAAATGTATCAGATATGAAACCATAATTACAGATATAAAGTAATACATGATTTATATTAATGAAAGAAATGTACAGAGACTGTAAAAATACAGAGTGAAAGACTCGCTAGAATGGTGGCAACTTATCTCTGAGAAGAGATGTGACAGCTACTCGCATTCGCAAGAAGATGATTAAAATGAGGCTCTGAAGGAATTTTTACAATAAACAGGAATGCCAAAAACCCTAGACATCCAAAAACTTAACCCTAAGAGATGAAGCACCAAAAGTCATGTGGGCCCCATTTGGGTAAGTTAGTACATCAACTTCTCGGGGTCGTAACTTTTGCATACAATCTCCGTTTTAGGCGTATAATAGCTCGTTGGAAAGGTATCGTCAAGGAGTTTCATTTTGCGGGCTCAATAATGCTTTAGGCTATCATTGATAACCTCTATCTTTAAAAATATTCATTTGGGCCCTCAAAATGGCCCCGGAAGTTAAAACCTACTAAAAATAGTAAATTGCCAAAATTGCCAAAAACCTGTTTTGAGCCAGTTGGAAAAGGTGGGGTGGCCACTGATATCCACCTGGATCACTAGTTCTAGATAATCCTTCTCTAGATATTTCTAGAGAAGAAATTATATGTGTCTTGTGAATTTATGAATCATCATCTTTTGGATTGATCATCTTATTAGTTGAACCATAACTCATTCTTATGTGTTCATGTAATTGTTTGTGTGTTTGTTTAGGAATTCTTATAGTTGTAGATGCTAGTAATAATTTCTCCCTCAAATTTCAATTCAAGAGGGAGACATTTTTTACAAACTTCTATTGCATCTTTTTTGTTTTGATAAATCAAAACAAAAGCCTAGGTATTAATATCGTCATTAAGTCACTATAAAAGAAAAACTAACCACAACTAAATGTTAATAAAAATGTATACTTATGAGTTGTACTTTTAGTAAATATTTTCATATGCCCGCATCAAAACAAGCATATCCCGTGCTTGGAAATGTGTCCTGGAGACAATTCGAGAGGGAGATGCATTTTTTTCATGCTTCTGGAGACAATTCTAGAGGGAGATATGTTTTTTCATGCTTCTCTTATTGCATCTTTCTTGTTCCGAGAAATCACAACAAAAGTTATTGATATCCTCATTAGGAAAAAAAAACCACTTCAATGTTTTTTTTTAAATGGTTAAGGTTTCTAAATAAATCTTGTAGGAATGAAAAGATGTTTATCACTTGTCAAACTGATTGTGTGGATATGTTTCCATTTTTGGCATACATTGTTATCACATAAACTTGTCAGAGTCTTGCGATTTTGGGGTTTTTTCTTGTATCTCCTCTTTTTGCAGACCTGATTGTAAGTTTTTCCTCTCGACTTGTATTTTTTCTTCTATCTGCATTCACCCGTTTGATCGACCTATTTTCTCTAGGATCGATCACTTCTCTCTTTACCTTTGTCACTGACCATTTTGTTTTCCCGAGCCCTCAGTCAGTCATCCAGGTAATTGTTTACAGAAGCCGCAACCATAAGCACATGCGCAACACTTAGAGCGGTCTGATATGGACTCAAGTCAAGTGAGCAAGAAAGATCAACTTTCAATGGCGGAGATCCACTAGGAAGATTGGATCAACGACCATTAGGATCATAGAGTTACACGAAGTATAACATTAGACACAATTCTAAAATTGTGAGGCCAATCCTAGCCGTTGATCCTGGGAAGGACAGGTGGCAACAGATTAACGTTTTGCTGACTCACAGGATGGAGCAGTCAAAGGGTAGACTCATGAGGAGTCACGAAATAGAAAGTCACGAAATGATCTGGGCCATTTATTTCAGAAGGACACATGACACAAGATTAGCATGGAGAAAGTTGTTTCGGAAAAGATCAAGTGAGAAATGTCGATGGCCAAGGTCCCGAAATGCCAATAGACGAGGTCCCAAAATGTCGATGGACCAAGGTCCCAAAATGTCGATATTCATCTGGGCTGTCCGATTGGAGGAGATGCTTGGCACTTGATCTAAGAGATCACGATTTCACAACTCTGAGGTTTGAGCATGGAGCACAACGTGAGTTTGTGAAACATGAAATCGCGATGCGCTTGAGAGTTGGGCCCACGATCACAACCAGAAGTCATATGGAAGAAGGGATATAAAGAAAGGGAAAGAGCCTATCGAGTAGCAGGTGGTTGAGATTGTTCAAGGAAATGATCATGGTTGTCAAGTTCAAGGAAGATATGATCGTCAATCTAGATGGGTCATTTCGCAGGATCAAACATTAGAATATTTGAAATCAAGGGGAGTGAAGACTCCGACAGATGAAATCCTGAAATTTCATATGGGGAATGCGTAAGGTCATGGCTCGAGGTCGTGTGGAGCAATGGATATGAGCTACATCAAGGGCTGAAAGAGCTCATTTTGATCTCATCAAAATATCTACGTGGTTTCGAAGCACTGGGATTGACTTGGAGGAGTCATGAACATCTCCTAGAGCATTCATGGGTGTCAGGATCCATCCTGATCTCGATGCAGGTAGTTAATGGAAATGGGGGATGTTGTTGAAACCTTGTCTCACCCCATAAATATAAAGCATGGAAAAATGGCCCTGTGGGTAGATTGTCGGTCGAAAGTTCCTTTGTCACTGAATTTTCCTGCAAAGCCCATATTGATCTCAGATCACGTATGAAAGAAGAATGCAAGTGCAGAATGACAGAAGAAGGTGCATGTGAAAATATTTGAATGTAGTATCCAGGTCACACTCCTAGTGGTGGGAGGTTGTTTTAAGTATAAATAATCAGTTTTGATATTTTTTGGTGCTCAAATGGTTGAGAAGAGCTCCCTATTTTGTAATGTTTTGATGCCAGAACTATTCTCTGGTTATGTATAATATTTGAGACTTTCAAATTAATAGAAGTCATCCTCTTTTCATCTCTTTGTAAAAGTTTTGCTAAAACATTCGGGCATGGAGGATCTAGTTGAGGGTTGTTATGCTATTGTAATGTAGGTTTGATTGCAGTGGTATCGTGACCATTTTTAGTCAACTTCCTTGTGATCTTTTTCCCTCTCACACTGAATGGCTCGGGCATGTATGATTTAGTCGAGTTGTTGTAGTTGCATGGTGATGTAGGTTTGATCATTATGTTGTTGTGACTGTGTTGTTTGGACATATTTTAGTTTCTAAATATTGAGCTTAAGAGTGATCTTAAGTCTAAGTTTTTCTTCTCTAAGCTGCTTGAAGGCGTGATGCCCATAGCTGTCTTATCCACCTTTCTTAGTAAGTCTTCCCTCTACTCACACTTAAACTCAATTCACTGACTAAAGTTAGTTTTCACCCTCACTTCCCTGTGCATTTCTCGTCCAGTTCTGTGTTGAACATCATTCATATATTGAGTTTTTTCCATTGACCTCCACTCACATAAAACCAACATCCACCAAAAAATCTGATGGGTACTGGGCTTATCCTCCTGCAATCCGAGGGTGAATTTCAGTGCTAACATACATGTTAACCATATTGTTTTGCAAAGTATAGTCTTCTTCAATCAAAGTATTGATGATGTGGTTATAAGGTGCTTATCTTTTGTTAGAGATTTAATGTTTGTGTTGATACTACGTATAAGGTCCTTACCTTTTGTTAGAGAACTCAACTCGCTATTTAGCACATATTCAAATAGTGGCAATGTGCATGAACTAAAGCATTATCGAGACCTTGACACTATATGGCAAAGCAAAATAATTCAAATAAATAGAGGCTTATGGAAGCGTATAGTTGAAATGGTTTTGTGGAAATAACATTAGGTTTTTTTTGTTTCTTATATATGGGAATAGCCTCTATATATATATGTGGGGGGGGAGGAGTCATGAATCGGAAAAAATCATTTCGAAGAAACAAAACAAAAAAATACTAGTTTCTTTAGAAATGGGTTTTTGAGACGGAGAAACACATTTTGAAGAAAGAAACCAAAAAAATGATTCGTTTTTTCATAAATGGGCTTTTGAGATTGAAATGGCTGTTAAAATTTGACATTTTTAAGTCATTTCATTGAGTGAGCCTAATGGTTAAGGACATGTGTTTCCTTCTTAAAGGTAAAATGTCAAACTTAAACCATTTTATTGTAGTAATATTAGTTTCTCGATCAACTTAGGATAACATAATATCCAACATTTATTGAAAAGCCACATTCCTTTCTTTTTAAGAATTTATTGAAAATTAAATCATACAAACACTCTATGATGACCTTGAATGAAGCTAATGGATTTGTATCACTTTTAAGCGTAAGGAATTTAATTAAGTTAACTTTATAGTATTGAAGTTTGTGATATGATTTTATACCATAGTTATATGGTTTAACCTTGAATATGACCATTTAGACTATGGTTATATGACTTAACCTTGAATATGGCAATTTGGTTTAAATGGGATTACGTTAATTATTGCAATGCATGTCTTATTTTTGGAGTTATATGTGAAAATTTTGTAGTACATTGGTAAGGGAATTAAAACTTTTTGTGCTTGTCAGTGTTTTTCATACTTGTATAAGAGTCTATGTGATATGAAGAGAACGAAGGTAACAAGGAGGAAATTTATAAAATGGCTAGTGCACGCCTTATAAAGTAAGGTAGGAAATAGTTAGATGTGTTTCTTGAGTCCATAACTATAACTTTCCCAAATTAATTAAGGAAAATTACTACGTGAAATACACATAAAAAGAAAAATAAAAAATTTACTAATTCATTTTCGTGTAGCTTACCAACCACAAATTATGTACAGATTTAACTAGATTCTAATGCCCATAATTAAATGCATCTACAACATTCTAAATGAATATGAATGTAGCTAATAAATCATCTATAACAACACATAAAACCATTCTCATTCACAAAGTAAAATGTATAGCCATAAGACTCATAAAAAAACTCAGATAATAGATAAACACTTATCATTAAAATAAATCTTGTGCAACGAGCTACTTGGGAAGGATGTTCCGCCCAACCATAGAATTTTTTCTCTATATCTGAACAACAAGTCACCCCCGATCTAGGCATAGGAATCCACAAAAGAAGGGTGTCTCTCACAATCCACTCACAACTCAATATTTCACAACCCACTGGTATTCTCCTACAACTATCATGAATTTCATCAAGCTCTCTTCCTCTTGACCCGTGCAACCCAAATATTGTACCCTTCACTTCTCTCAGTCCATCGAGTGTCTCATTCACTTATTAGGGTCTCTCTGGCATAGGTAACTGAGAATCTATCTACTGAGAACTCAAGAAAAACTCACTACCAGGAAAACTACAAGGAAAAATAACAACAAACACTTGTTGTTACAGTGCAAATCAGTCAAGAGTTCACTCTTCAAGCCTGACACCATGGATATTCAATTTATATCTCCAAAACTCTCCAAAATTCTCCAAACTTCTCCCAACGTTCATGGTCTATCTATGGTGCTCTTTTTCCTACTCCCCCCCCCTTTTGTTGTTCATGCTAAGAATGAATCTGAAAAATTGCATATACTCCCCATACAAATTTCCTCTATTTTCCCAAAACATTTAACTTCTCACTCTACTCAATGTTTATTGTACTTCAACCCCATGTTCTCAATAACTATGAGATGTGACTCTCACAGCCACCCTTTGACAAGTATTCAATGATTGAGCTCTCATACACTCAAACAAAGATAGAAGGATGACCCAAAAGATAATAAAATTCAGAATTATAGGTTTGAATTAATACCCATAAACCATATCTCCCCTTAGTCCCATCTTAGACACTCCCTAGGAATACCCCTCTCTCTTGTGGATTAATGTAACATCCCGTTGTTGCGTGCACTGAAAAAACTTATTCTTTGAGTACACTTGCTCGCAAGTGATCCAGATTAATATACTTTTGGGAATTTGATTATGATTATGAGGCATTGTGAATTGATGACATGTTATTATGTTGCATTGACATAGACAGGTGTTATTGACTTGATTTTCCTGAGTGTGCGGGATTTTGGACCTCGAGGATGTAGAGGCATCGATGGAATCCCTTGGAATCTAGATCGAGTCAGGGAGTGAACGAATGGGGTTTGATTGTTTTATATGTGATATTAGTGCATCTGATTAGATGATATGATAAGGATATATTTTTGACATGATTCATTGATGATGTAGGCTGATGATAGCTTGCCAACTAGACTCACATGTGGAGTAAAGGGGTCATGCGCGACTACCAGATATGTTGAGGGAGAGGTGTGGACAACAACCCTGCCACATCCTACTATCAGTCTCGTCGTGGCTCGAACTGTAGGTTAACGAATACCTAGTTTGAGAAGACCCACAATGTCGTGAGGGTAGACTATGATAGTCACTCATGATGATTCTAAGGGGAGCGCAATAAGGCAGGGGCCTTATTCCTTAGAGGCCCTTAGTCTCCCACAAGATCACCTAGTGGAGTATTGACTCCAGGGGTTTTTTATGTCTACCTAGTTAGTCAAATGGTGAGTGGCACCCTTGGAGCAAGTGGTGCATCCTGAAGGGAACGTCGTGCAAGAAAAATGGAAAGAGGTGAGTGGCACCCTTGGAGCACGTGGTGCGTTCGGAAGGACATGTCGTGCAAGAAAAATGGAAAGAGGCGAGTGGCACCCTTGGAGCACGTGGTGCGTCCCAAAGGGCACGTCGCATTGTTATTTAATAATTGGATAAACCTAGATGGATTTAGGATGAATAACATGTTAAGGGAGATTTAAAACTTTTCCCCTAATAAAATGTCGCCCGGCCTAGAAAAATAAAGTCTAGGTCTAAATTATACTTGTGATAATGTTTTTTATAATATGTATATATATAATAAATAATAATGATAATCTTCATTAATCTTGTGACAAGAAGGGCGTAAGCAATTAAATTGATTTATAAAAATCTTTAGGGATAAAATTTAAAAAGGGAAAAAGGGGAAATAATGGTTTTGTCTCGTTGGTTAATTAAAAATTTATTAACTAAAAAGGAAAAAGGGAAAAAGTTAATTTTCTACACCTTCCAATTTGAAGTTTTAAATGAAAAGGGAAAGAGGGAAATCTAAAATAATTAGAAACTATGAAAAAGATGGAAACATAAAAAGAAAGGGGATACACAAGGAAAAAACAGAGATTCTAACTTAGTAAGGTATCTAGCATTAAAGAACTTTAGAATTTAAACTCAACTAGTAAATGAATAAGGGGGGAAAGTCATTAAAACTTGTAAGGGAATATGGGGACACCTAGGTGCGATTCTAGGAATGAATTTAGGCGGGTGAGGGAAATAAGGGTAATTAATTAATTAATGAAATTAATTTATGTAGGAATGAAGGGGATGGGTGACACATGTACGGGGAGGGATTTTATGAATTAAATTATTAAACAATAAACTAAAGGGGATTTTGGAAAGTAAAAGACTTTGAAACTCTATATAATGAAGGGAGGAGAAGGATGATGGATCTCTCATGTTTGTGTAATGTTACACTGCATAAATCTATACTTCATTGAATTATCTTGTGGGAGTTGGGATACCCAGCTCAGTGAGGAGTGGTAGCTCGGCTTTGCGAGGTGAGATGGGAGATAGATGATTCCCTGGTTAGTGTGTGTGGCCCCTTTGCGGCTCGGGGGGCTAAGGGAGAAGAAGATTATCCCTAGAGTTGGGTGGGAGGTACCAGTGAAGTCTCATCGGTCGGCGAGTGGGAGTTTCATGAAGCACGTGGGACATCAACTTAGAGCGAGCGATTAGGCAATGATACACTTCCTTTATTGTTGCCAGGTAGATTGTTAGTATGATTTATGTTGTTAGTTCTTCATGTTTAATTGGCTACGGAAAATGATTGCCTTAGCATTCTAGTTGACGACTAAAATTTTCCCCATATCTTTTAGCTCGATGTTAATTTCCGACGGCCTTCGATCCCTGCATGTCTTGATCATCCTATGGTTTAGTGATTTGTGATGACTAAGGTTTATTTTTTCCTTCTTCCCTAGCTCATCAGTCCACGCCTGAGCAGTCAGCCTGGAGCCTACTCTACAGTCGTCACTTCGACGTTAATAGACCTATGGATCTCAATGCCATGCTTTTCTGTGTGTGGATGATGAGTGAAGGATGTTCCTGTCAGCCGTCCACATCTGTTGTTTTTCCTTGGCTGATTGTTTGTCACTCTACTTCTTGTGTTGAATAATATTGCATCCTATCAGAGAACCACTGAATACCCCCTACGTTTTTAAATTGTGTCCCCTAATTTTTACTCTGTGTTGTCAACACTTTCAAGCACAAATTTGTTTCTCTACAATTTTTACATTTTGTTGATGAATTTACTCGACGAGTTTACCCTTAATTATACATTTATTAACTGTGTTTTTCCCTTTTTGACTACGATTTCCATGATAAAACTCTGTGCAATCTGGAAATGATTTCACCTTTGTTAATTTACATCGAACACTAAATTACCCTTGTATAAGGAACAACAAATAAAATGCTTGAGGTGGTGTGTGACAATTAAATCACACAACACTGTCCATTTTTTATACGGGATTTAAAAAAAAAATGTATGAGTTTGTTTGTATGTGCCTAAAATGATTTAAGGTTAAGGTTGCGAGCTGACAGGTATGTGCAATGCGTACTATGCATGTGTTTCTTCTTGATTGCACAATTTTTTTTATATTTATCACAGTACTTAGCCGCTTAATTTATTTACCTTGCCTGTGATGACTTTGATGGCGATTTACCAATTTTTAAGTCAGCAATGTCTCTGTAGCGATTTCCATAACTGATTGCTATTGAGGAAAAATCTATTGACATTGAATTTCGATGTTGAGCAGGGATTCTAGGCATTCAATGAATGCTGACATTAATATGGTTAACCGATGAAAGCTTGACGAACAACAATGTCTATACCCAACTAAATTCTTATTTGATATTTACCTACGTTTGTTATTACCAACATTCGCATAACGTTTTTAATATTTGACTTCAACTTGCGTATTTTACATTTTGTGTTTTGAAACTGGAATTTCATATTTCCACATTTTTTATATTTACCTATTTATTAGATAGCATGGGATGGATGGAAACAACCCCTTTGATACAATCACGTTTAATATAGACCATAGGCTATTAATTTTTTATAGCTATATCGCTAAGTAGAAATCTTGATACGTCAACATTTTCTGAATGATTATGGAGAGTCTCACTGTTTTGTTACATTGATTGGACAATGATTTATTATCACTGATCAGAGAGTGCGTGGGTTGTTCAAGCATTTTTTTGTTGTGTAACTATAACGCCCAATGAATACTAACGCCCAGTAATAAATATGGGGTTATTACAATGCCGAGGAAATCTAACCCAACACCCACTCTTATGCTGCCAGGCCACTGCCACTGTCTGGCAACTCAGATCTCTGAGATGGGAAGGAGAAGTTGCTTGCTTAATTATTTATATCCTTATTAGATATTCCTTTTCCCGTTTCATTTTTTTGGGGGGAGGGTACTTAAATTTTGAAGAAACAACACTTATCTTCAAAATCCCGAATAAATAACTACTTACTATGTCATCAAGTTTACTGAAGTTTTTATTTAATTCTATTTTAGGTTATTTGATAGAACCATTATTGAGAATATGTAAATTGTTTTTCCTGTATATGTCCTTTTGGCATATTGCTTGTGTTGGTATTTTTGGCTTCTTTGTTGCATATCCACATTTGTCTCTATCTCCACACTTGGTCATGTTATTTGAAAGGAATATAATTGTGGTTGGTTATGACATTGCAAAAGAGTAGGATAGTGGTGTAGGATAGATAAATGTAATAATGTAGGTGAATTTAGATTGTCCTATAAATATAACTTGTTATAAAATTTAATGTAGAAGAGTTGGTTGAAGTTATAAGTTCTTCTTTAATTTAATTTAAAATGGATCTAATCATAACCACCCCCTGCATCAGTTGATTAACTAAAGTTTTAGTTGTTGGATTAACATAGGAGACATGGAGTCAACATTACTCTGAGACCCTATTTCCATTCATCAAAGTATGTAATAAAATCAAATTTGTAGGAGTATGGTCCTTAATGTCTTGAGCAAGAAAGAACACTCCCTCCAAAGCGAGTGCTTCCTTGATAACTGACCAATTTTATAGTTGAATTCTTGTAGAATGAGTGAAGGACACCTCTTCAAAATTATTTCATTTCCTAATCCTATTGAAATTATGCCCCAAACCCAAGTTAGAATGATGGTCAACCCAACTTATTGGGGCCTCTCATAATAACACTTAGACACATCTCAATAAAGGAAATTTTTAATCTTTGTTGATTGAGTAAATTCTTGGTCAATTTGGCTTTGGTGTTTTAGTTTTTCTTGCGCAAGCTTAATGGTCAAGGGATTACTAGTTTTATCAACTAAAAWTTTTGATAGCTTCATGATAAGTGGCGATTATGCACCTTGCTCCTTTTGTTGAGCTGAAAGGGGGTTTTGGTCATAGTCGTTCCACCCTTACAGGTTKCTTTGTAGGGAACACGAACCCTACAATCATTCACGAGAYTTAATTTGAGTGACGTCATCTTGTGTCTTGTTGATMTATTGCTTGGGGTGCGGGTGCAGTCCTCTTGTTAGTAATTCGGTCCCAAGCGAGTTGATTTCATATTGGGTCCTTGTTCAGAGATAGGGTTTGTAGTTCCTGGGTTATTTCTGCACCTATCACCAAGGGGAAACATGATTCCTAAGGAGGGGTCATGGTGTTCCCTATTGGATAGAGGCAAATGATAACCTGGCCATAGTTGGTGCTTCTCGTATGAGTGTTTTCGATCGTTGTGAGTTTTTGTTAGCGCTTGGGTCGTAATGCCTTCATGCATTTGGTGCACGTGCCTTGAGGATCTAGTCTTTGGTCGTCAAGGCCATTGTGTCAGGCGGGTAGTCGTTTCTCCTTGTTGTTCTATGCACGTTTCACCCAGTTTCTCTTGTGCTAGTGTGTGGAGTCATAGTTTTCTGTTACTTGGACTGTGTGCTTGCATTGATCATCAGTTGTGTGGTTAAATTTTTTTCGTCATCGACTTCTTGCCTAAAATCAAAAAACAAAAAATCACTTTTGCTTCGCTTGTAGTCATAAGGATTGGGCTCGCTAGATATGGTATCAGAGACAGTTCAACCCTGTGACTCTGAATCGCCAGGAATTCCATTGCAGTAAACCTTTGGGTTTTAACCCAACACTTTTTAAAATTTTAACGTATCCAAGCAGTGATCTCGATTAGAGGACGCCACATAGGTTGTGTAACGGTGCCATGGAAGAAGGTGTGACGCCTACAGAAGTGCCCACAGCCTCAGAGTCTAACCCCATGGGGGAAGAAAAGGCTCTTGGGATGGACTCGATTTTTGTAAGGGATGATGATAATCTGACCAGGGTCCTTCCAAATATTCTCAAAGGAATTGATTCACCAATGATATTGAGTTGAGGACAGGGTACCTGTACCCCTGAGGGTCCAAAGCTCGCCCTAGCTATTACCGTTAACATCCATAGAGAACTCGAGAGAGTTGATTTCTCGAGTCCACGAGTTTCACAGATGGCTGTGTTCTCAAGGCAAAGTTGTAGAGCAAGGCATTATGCTTCATGCTTCCTGATTATGACCTCCAGCATGAAGGTCTGTTTGGTTGTCTTTCAACTAAAGGGGAATGATCTTCTATGGTGGAAGATGCTCCTGCCACTTTGAACATGGCCATCGAAGATGTGTCATGGGAACTGTTTGAGGAATGGTTCCGAGAGAGGTACCTATCAGAGGAATTAATTGAGTGCCAGCTCAACAAGTTCAACGCCTTACGACAGGGCGGCTGTATGGTGCCTGAGTACAAGGCCCGTTTTTGGAGCTGCTTCAGTATGTTCCGCACCCTTACCGAGAAACTTAAGGTCAATAAGTTGTGTTGGCCTTAGCGTTGGAATTCAGATTCTACTTCAGGTACTAGAATTATTGGACTGAAGAAAGTGTGTTGGAGTGTGGGGAGCCACATTACTTGCATTATTGCCCAGAGGAAAGGGTCAGATTCTGGAGCAGTCGAACCAACTACCATGGGAGTTTTGGGAAAGGCCCATCAGATTCTTACAGCAGTGAATAATCACCAGGAAGAGAAACAGTGGACTGTGCTTGAGACATCATGCACTGTCGCTGACCAGACCCTTAGTATTTTGATAGATCCCGGTGCTACCGAGAGTTTTATTTCTTATGCAACACTAAAAAGGATTAAGGTAAAGACAGTCAAGCAAGATGAGTTTATCTTCATAGAGATGGATTCAGGAGCCAAACCGAAGGTTGGAGGAAAGGTTATGGGCTATACCCTTAACCTAGGAGAGTTTGTCACTAGGGCCAACCTGTACGTCACAATCTTAGTATCTTGACATCATGATCGATATGGACTGGTTGGAATCGCATGAGGTGATACTCAACTGTAAGAAGAAACAGTTGAGCATGGTCAATGATGAGGGGAAAAGATGCGTGATTGTAGCATGGAACCAGGGAGTTTCCTTGAGGTTCATATCTTACTTGTAGCTACACAAGAGCATGCATAAGGGATGTAAGTTTTATGTGATCCTTGCGTTAAACGAGAAGGGAGTAGCGGAAGGTATAGAACACCTTCCTGGGGTGAGAGAGTTTGCGGACGTCTTCCCAGAGGAGTTACCTGGGACACCACCAAAGAGGGAATTGGATTTTACTATAGACCTAAAACCAGGGACTGAACCAATAGCTAGAATGCCTTATCGAATGTCGACCTTGGAGTTGTAGGAGTTGAGAATGCAACTAAAGGAATTGTTGGACCTGGGACTGATATGTCCAAGTGTGTCACCATGGGGTGCACTTGTTATTTTTATAGGGAAGAAGGATGGGTCATGGAGGCTCTACATTGACTATCGTCAATTGAACAAGGCAACAATCAAGAATCAATATCCGTTGTCGAGAATTGATGATCTGTTCGATAAAATGAAGGGTATGACGGTGTTCTCAAAGATCAATTTGTGATCAAGGTTGTTCTCGGTCAATCTGTCAGCAGATGAGAAATATAGAGACCGCTCTGCATGCCTTGCAGGGTTCACCAAGGCAGAACATCTATAGCAGCAAGAGTGTTAATAGAAAGCAGAAAAACAAAACAGAAAACAATCTAATCTAACAGCTGTGAAGCAAATAACAATTCGGAAATAAACA
>ML789564.1:285105-306985 GCA_009831015.1 Picea engelmannii
ATTTACTCTCGAATGACAGAGGGGCATGACGAGAACTTGCGCTTGGTACTACAATGTCTGCGAGAGCACAAATTTTATGGGAAGTTTTCCAAATTCTCATTTTATCAATCGAAGATTCACTACTTAGGGCATGTCATCTCTGACGAAGGTATCACCATGGATACAACAAAGGTCGAAGCTATTATGGAATGGTTTGCACCGATGAACGTCCCATAAGTACGTAGATTCATGGTTTTAGCAAGATACTATCGACGGTTCATCGAGGGATTTTTGAAGACAGAAAATCCAATCAGGGAATTGCAGAAGAAGAAGAAGAAGTTTGTTTGGACCAGGAAATGCGCGGAAGCATTTCGGAGGCTCAAGGAGCTGTTGACAACAACACCGATACTAAAGGTCCCTAACATGGACACAGACTTCTTGGTATGCACGGACACATCCAAGGAAGTCTTGGATGGAGTCCTGATGCAAGACGGTTGAGTGATCGCTTACATCTCTAGGAAATGGAGAAGGCATGAGAGGAACTATGCGTCACATGATTTGGAGTTGTTAGCCATTGTATATTTCTTGAATGTTTGGAGACACTACATTGTTGGATGAAAATTTGAACTAAAGATAGACCACTGTGGACTACAACACATCCTTACGCAAAGAGACCTGAAGACGCAACAACGACGTTGGTGAGAATTTCTTAGCGAGTACGAATTCGATATTACTCACATAAAAGTAATAGTGAACCAAGTGGCAGATGCATTGAGTCAGAGACCATGCATATTTTCAGTGTTGCCTCTTCAGACAAATCTACATGAAAATATTCTAACTTTATAGCGTGGCAATGATTGCTACAAAGAGATCGAGGGTTTTATCGGACAAAACACAGTGATGGTACCAAGACTTGAAGGATTTACGTTTGACGACAATGGAATATTGAGGTTTAAAAATCGAATTTACATACCACCAAATGACGATTTGAGGAGCTTGATCCTAAGAGAGGCTCATAGAGCAATATACATGACTCACACGGAAGTCACGAAGATGAGGGAAGACCTTAACCCTTATTCTTTTGGAAAGGAATAAAGGTAGACATAGTCAACTATGTGGCCTAATGTCTAGATTGTCCATAGGTAAAGGCTGAACATCGACATCCAGAAGGATTACTACACCTACATGCTATTCCATAATCGAAATGGGAGGTTATTTTGATGGATTTGTTTTGTAGGTTTCCACTGACGGCAAGTAGACACGACTCAAATTTTGTAGTAGTTGATCGTTTGATGAAGAGTGCTCATTTTATTCCTGTGCATATGACGTATCAAGAACTTGACATAGCTAGGGTTTTTATCAGTGAGATTGTAAGGCTACAGGGTGTACCTAAGAGGATTATATCTGATCGAGGATCATTGTTTACTGGATGATTTTGGACTAGTTTCCAAGAGACCTTGGGAACCCAACTTAGCTCTAGTACTTTGTATCACCCAGGGACTGACGGGTAGACTGAATGAACAAACCAAACCTTGGGAGACATGTTGCGCATGTACGTGATGGACCAACAAAAGCGTTGGGAAGAATTCTTTCCACTGGTAGAATTCGCTTATAACAACAATTACCAAAGAACCATTTAAGATGGTGCCTTAGAGTTTCTTTTTGGGTGACTGGGTCGAACACCCTTGAGTTGGGATCAAATTGAGGATAGGGTCTTGGTGGGATTAGAAGCGATCCAAGAATTGGAAGATTAAATGCAAACTATAAGACAAAGGATCAAGGAAGTGCAGGATCGGAAAAAGAGTTATGTTGATGCGCGTTGTGTTGATCGTAGTTACGATGTGGTGATCGAGTATTTTTGTGGCAGAAACTGCATAAGAGTCCGATCAATTTCGGAAAAGGGGACAAAATATCTCCTAGGTTCATGGGATCCATTGTGGAAAAGAGAGTCCCATGGCCTAATGGCTAGCCTTGTCTGATTCTTGAGGCATATGCACGATGTCTTTCACATCTCTGTTTAAAACATTATGACTAGTGATCCTACACATGTTATTAACATGAGTTCCTTGCAGGTGTCGGATGAGGGTTCGCTCATGGATGAGCCGATACGCATCATGGATCATCGTATTCAAAATCTACAGTGTCAAATAGTAGATGAGGTCAAGGTCAAGTGGGACAACTATAGTCCACACTCAGTGACCTCGAAGGACGCATATGCTATGCGCCAATAGTTTCCATTTTTGTTTGATAGATAGACTTATGATACTGTGATACCCATTATTTCGTCACTTATACTGTGAAACTTCGGGATGAATTTTATACCAAGAGGGGGTGTATGTAACATACTACTCTTGCGCACACTGAACAAATTTATTCTTTGAGGACACTTGCTTGCAAGTGATCCATATTATTATACTTTTGGGCAGTTGATTATGATTATGAGGCGTTGTGAATTGATGGCATGTTATTATGATGCATTGACATATACAGGTGCTATTGAATCGATTTTCTTTAGTGTGCAATATTTTGGACCTTGAGGATGCAGAGGCATTGATGGAACCCCTTGGACTATGGATCGCGTTAGGGAGTGAACCATTGGGGTCTGATTGTTTTATATGTGATATTAGTGCATCTGATTATATGATATGATATGGATATATTTCTGACATGATTCATTGATGATGTAGTTTAATGATATCTTTCCAACCAGACTCACATGTGGAGTAAAGAGGTCACGTGCGACTACTAGAGATGTTGAGGGAGAGGTGTGGACAACAGTACTGCCACATCCTACTAGCACTCTCGTCGTGGCTTGAACTATAGGTTAATGATTGCCTAGTTCAATAAGACCCATGATGCCATGAGGGAAAATTGTGATAGTCACTCACGATTATTCTAAGGGGTGTGCAATAAGGTAGGGGCCTTATTACTTAGAGGCCCTTAGTCTCCCACAAGAGCATTTGGCAGAGTATTGAATCTAGGGGTTTTTTATGACTACCAAGTCAGTTAAGAGGCAAGTGGCGCCCTTGGAGCTAGTGGTGCATCAATAAGGGCACGTTGCGCAATAAAAATGGAAAGAGGTGAGTGGCACCCTTGGAGCACGTGGTGCGTCCTGAAGGGCACGTCGCACAAGAAAAATGGAAAGAGGTGAGTGGCACCCTTGGAGCATGTGGTGTGTCCTGAAGGGCACGTCACATTGTTATTTAATAATTGGATAAACATAGATGGATTTAGGACGAATAACATGTTAAAGAAGATTTAAAACTTTTCCCCTAATAAAATGTCGCCCAACCTAGGAAAATAAAGTTTAGATCTAAATTATACTTGTGATAAAAAAAATTTAAAATATATATATATAATGATAATCTTCATTAATCTTGTGACAAGAAGGGGGTAAGCAATTAAATTGATTTATAAAAATCTTTAGGGATAAAATTTAAAAAGGGAAAAAGGGGAAATAATGGTTTTGTCTCATAGGTTAATTAAAAAATTATTAACTAGAAAGGAAAAAGAGAAAAAGTTAATTTTCTACACCTACCAATTTGAAGTTTTAAATGAAAAGGGAAAGATGGAAATCTAAAATAATTAGGAAACTAGGAAAAAGTGGGAAACATAAAAAGAAAGGGGAAACACAAGGAAAAAGCAGAGATTCTAACTTAGTAAGGTATCTAGCATTAAAGAACTTTCTAATTTAAACTCAAATACTAAATTAATAAGTTGGGAAAGTCATTAAAAATTGTAATGGAATAGGGGGCACCTAAGAGCGATTCTAGGAATGACTTTAGGTGGGTGAGGGAAATAAGGGTAATTAATTTATGGAGGAATGAAGGGGATGGGTGACACATGTATGGGGAGGGTTTTTATGAATTAAATTATTAAACAATAAATTAAAGGGAATTTTGGAAAGTAAAAGACTTTGAAACTCTATATAATGAAGGGAGGACAAGGATGATGGATCTCTCTTGTTTGTGTAACATTACACTGCATAAATATATACTTGACTGACTTAGCTTGTGGGAGTTGGGATACCCAGCTTAGTGAGGAGAGGTAGCTTGACCTTGCAAGGTGAGTTGGGAGCTAGTTGATTCTCTGGTTAGTGTGTGTGGCCCCTTTGCGGCTCGGGGGGCTAAGGGGGAAGAAGAGTAGCCCTAGCATTGGCTAGGAGGTACCGGTGAAGTCTCATCGGGTGTAAAGAGGGAGTTGCACGAAGCACGTGGGACATCAACGCAAAGCGGGTGATTGGGCAATGATACACTTCCTTTATTGTTGCCTGGTAGATTGTTAGTATGATTTATGTTGTTAGTTCTGCATGTTTAATTGGATACGGAAAATGATTTCCTTAGCATTATAGTTGATGACTAAAAATTTTCCCACAGCCTTTAGCTCTATATTGATTTTCCACGCCCTTCAATCCCTACATGTCTTGACCGTCCTATGGTTTAGGGATTTGTGATGATTGTGGTTTATTTTTTCCTTCATCCCTTGCTCATTAGTCCACGCCTGAGCAGTCGGCTAGGAGCCTACTCTATAGTCGTCACTTCAGCGCTAATAGACCTATGGATCTCAACTCCATGATTTTATGTGTGTGGATGATGAGCGAATGATGTTCCTGTCAACCGTCCACCTCTGTTGTTTTTGCTTGGCTGATTTTTTGTCATTGTGCTTCTTGTGTTGAGTAATACTACATCCTATCCGCGAACCGTTGAATACCCTCTACGTTTTTAAATTGTGTCCCCTAATTTTTTCTCTGCGTTGTCAAAAGTTTCAAGCACAAATTTGTTTCTCTACAATTTTTTCATTTCGTTGGTGAATTTACCCAACGAGTTTACCCTTAATTATACATTTATTAACTGCGTTTTTCCCTTTTTGACTGTGATTTATGTGATAAAACTCCATGCAATATGGCAATGATTTCACTTTTGTTAATTTACATTGAACACTAAATTACCCTTGTATAAGGAACAACAAATAAAATGCTTGAGGTTGTGTGTGACAACTAAATCACACAACACTGTCCATTTTTGATAAGTAATTTAAAAAAAAAAATGTGTGAGTTTGTTCTTATGTGTCTAAAATGATTTAAGGTTAAGGTTGTGAGATGAGAGGTATCTGCAATGCATATTATGCCTGTGTTTCTTCTTGATTGCACAACATTTTTTACATTTATCACAGTACTCAACCGCTTAATTTATTTACCTTTCCTGTGATGACTTTGAGGACGATTTACCAATTTTTAAGTCAGCAATGTCTCTGTAGCGATTTCCATAACTGATTATTGTTGAGGGAAAATCTATTCAAAATGAATTTCGATGTTGAGTATCGATTCCAAGCATTCAATAAATGTTGTCATTAATGTGGTTAACTGGCGAAAGAATGACGAACAACAATGTTTGTACCCAACATAATTCTTATTTGATATTTACCTACGTTTGTTATTACCAGCGTTCACATAATTTTTTTAATATTTGACTTCAACTTGCATATTTTACAGTCTATGTTTTGAAACTGCAATTTCATATTTCCACATTTTTTATATTTACCCAGTTATTAAATAACACGGGATGGCTGACAACAACCCCTTTGATACAGTCACGTTTAATATAGACCCCAAGCTATTAATTTTTGACAGCTATATCACTAAGTAGAAAGCTTGATACGTCAGCGTTTTCTGATTGATTATGGAGAGCATCATTGTTTTGTTACATTGATTGGACAATGATTTATTATCACCGATCAGAGAGTGTGTGGGTTATTCAAGCGTTTTTTTTGTTGTATAACTGTAATGCCCAATAAATATTGATGCCCGGTAATAAATATGGGGTTATTACAACGCCGAGAAAATCTAGCCCATCACCCACTCTTATGCTGTCGGGCCACTGCCACTCTCTAGCACCTCGGATCTCTGAGATGGGAAGGAGAAGTTGCTTGCTTAATTCTTTATATACTTATTTGATATTCCTATTCCTCTTTCATTTTTTTTTTTTTGGGGGGGGTACTTAAAGTGTGAAGAACGACACTTATCTTCAAAAGCACGAATAAATAACTCCTTACTATGTCATCAAGTTTACTGGAGTTTTTATTTAATTCTATTTTAGGTTATTTGATAGAACCGTTATTGAGAATATGTAAGTTGTTTTTCCCGTATGTGTTGTTTTGGCGTATTGCTTGTGTTGGTATTTTTGGATTCTTTGCTGCATATCCACATTTGTCTTTATCTCCACACTTGGTCATGCTATTTGAAAGGAGTACAATTGTGGTTGGTTACGACATTGCAGAAGAGTACGATAGTGGTGTAGGATAGATAAATGTAATAATGTAAGTGAATTTAGATTGTCCTATAAATATAACTTGTTATAAAATTTAATGTAGAAGAGTTGGTTGAAGTTATAAGTTCTTATTTAATTTAATTTAAAATGGATCTAACCATAACCACTCCCTTCATCAGTTGATTAACTAAAGTTTTAGTTGTTGGATTAACATAGGAGACATGGAGTCAGCATTACTCTGAGACCCAATTTCCATTCATCAAAGTATGTAATAAAATCAAATTTGTAGGAGTATGGTCCTTAATGTCTTGAACAAGAAAGAACACTCCCTCCAAAGCGAGTGCTTCCTTGATAACTGACCAAATTTATAGCTGAAATCTTGTAGAATGAGTGAAGGACACCTCTTCAAAATTATTTCATTTCCTAATCCTATTGAAATTACGCACCAAACCCAAGTTAGAATGATGGTCAACCCAACTTATGGGGGCCTCTCAACACTTTGACACATCTCAATGAAAGAAATTTTTAATCTTTGTTGATTGAGTAAATTCTTGGTCAATTTGGCTTTGGCGTTTTAGTTTTTCTTGCGCAATCTTAATGGTCAAGGGATTACTAGTTTTATCAACTAAAACTATTGATAACTACTAGATAAGTGGTGATTATGCACCTCGCGCCTTTTTCCAAAATGGAAGGGGGGTTTGGTCATAGTCCTTCCACCCTTACAGGTTGCCTTGTAGGGAACAAGAACCCTACAGTCATTCACGTGATTTAATTTGAGTGATGTCATCTTGTCTCTTGTCAATTTGTTTCTTGGGGCATGGGTGTAGTCCTGTTGTCAGTAACTTGGTCCCTAGAGAGTTGGTTTCATCTAGAGTCCTTGGTCAGAGATAGGGTTTGTAGCACTTGGGTTATTTCCACACCTATCACCAGGGGGTGACATGATTCCCGAGGAGGGATCATGGCGTGCCCTATTGGATAAAGGTGAATGATAACTTGGTCAGAGTTGGTGCTTCCCATATGAGTGTTGTCGATCGTTGTGTGTTGTTGTTAGTGCTTGGGTCATAACGCCTTCATTCGTTTGGTTCACGTGCCTTGAGGATATAGTCTTTGGTCGTCAAGGCCGTTGTGCCGGGAGGGTAGTCATTTCTCCTTGTTGTTCTACACACATTTCACCCAATTTCTCTTGTGCCATTGTTTGGAGCCATAGTTGTTTGTTTCCTGGACTGTGTGCTTGCGTTCATCATCAATTGTGTGGTTAAAAAAATTTCGTCATCACCTTACTGCCTAAAATAAAAAATAAAAAAATTCACTTATGTTTCACTTGTATTCATAACGATTGGGGTCGCTACATATGGTATCAGAGCCAGTTCAACCCTGCGACTGTGGATCGCCAGGATTTCCATTGCAGTAAACCTTTGGGTTTTAACCCAACACTTTTTAAAATTTTAACGTATCCAGGCAGTGATCTCGATTAGTGGATGCCAGATAGGTTGCGGTGTGGAGCCATGGAAGGAGGTGTGACACCTCCAGAAGTCACCGCACCCTCGGATTCTAATCCCATGGGGGACGAAAAGTCCCTTGGGATGGATTCAATTGTTGTAAGGGATGATGATCATCTGACCAAGATCCTTCCAGAGATGGTTAGAGGCCTTGATTCACCAACGATATTGAGTTGAGGCCAAGGTACCTGTACCCCTGAGGGTCCAGAACACTCCCTAGCTAGTACCGTTAACATCCATCGAGAACTTGAGAGAGTTGATTTCTTGAGTCCATGAGTGTTGTGGATGGCTGTGTTGTCGAGGCACAGTTGTAGAGTAAGTTGTTATGCTTCATGCTTCGCGATTATGACCTCCAACATGAAGGTCCGCTTGGTTGTCTTTCAATTGAAGGGTAATTCTTTTCTATGGCGGAAGATTCCCCTACCACTTTGAACATGGACATCGAATATGTGTCATGGGAAATATTCGAGGAATAGTTCCAAGAGAGGTACCTATCAGAGGAATTCATTAAACATCAACTCAATGAGTTCAACTCCTTATGATAGGGTGGTCATATGGTGCCCGAGTACGAGGCCTGTTTTTGGATCTTCTTCGGTATGCTCCACACCCTTACCGAGAAACTTAAGTTCAATAAGTTGTGCTAGCCTTAGCGTTGGAATTCAGATTCTACTTCGGGTACTAGAATTACTAGACTGAAGAAAGTGTATTGGAGTGGGGGGAGCCACATTACCTACATTACTGCCCAGAGGAAAGGGTCAGAGTCTAGATTAGTCGAACCCACTACCATGGGACTTTTGGGCAAGGCCCATCGGATTACTGTAGCATTGAATAATCTTCAGGTAGAGCACCAATCGAGAGTGCTTGAGACATCAGGTACCATTGCTGACCAGACCCTTAGTATTTTGATAGATTCCAGTGCTACCGAGAGTTTCATTTCTGGTGTAATGCTAAAAAGGATTAAGGTAAAGGAAGTCGAATAGGATGATTTTATCTCCATAGATATGGCTTCGGGAGCCAAAATGAAGGTTGGAAGAAAGGTTACGGGCTGTACCCTTAACCTAGGAGAGTTTTTCACGAGGGCCAACCTGTACGTCACAATCTTAGGATCTTGACGTCGTGATCGGTATGGACTGGTTGGAATCGCATGAGGTGATACTTAACTATAAGATGAAACAATTGAGCTTGGTCGATGATGAGGGGAAAAGAAGCGTGATTGTAGGATGGAACCGGGGATTTTCATTGAGCTTCATCTCTTCCTTCCAGCTACGGAAGAGCATGCGCAAGGGATGTAAGATTTATGCGATCCTTGCATTAAATGAGAAGGGAGTAGCTAAAGGTCTATAACATCTTCCTGAGGTGAGAGAGTTTGCGGACGTCTTCCCAGAGGATTTACCTAGGATTCCACCAAAGACAGAATTGGAGTGTACTATAGACCTAAAAATGGGGACTGAACTGATAGCTATAATGCCTTATCGGATGTCGACCCCAGAGTTGCAGGAGTTGAGAATGCAATTGAAGGAATTGTTAGACCTGGGGCTGATACGTCCAAGTGTGTCACCATTGGGTGCGCCTGTTATTTTTATAGGGAATAAGGATGGTTCATGGAGGATCTGCATTGACTACTGTGAAAGGAAACTATCAAGAATTAGTGTTTGTTGCCAAGAATTTATGATTTGTTCGATCAAATGAAGGGTGCGACGGTGTTCTCAAATATTGATTTGCGATTAGGGTATCACTAGTTACGGATAAAGGAGGATGATGTCCCTAATACCACCTTTAAGACAAGGTTAGGTCATTACGAGTTTCATGTTTTACCATTTCGAATGACAAAGGCCCCAAGGGTATTTAAGAGTTTGATGAACAGGGTGTTCCACGAGTACTTGGACAAGTTCGTCTAAGTATTCATTGACAATATTTTGATTTACTTTTGGATGAAGGAGAAGCATAAAAAACACTTGCGCTTGGTACTAAAGTGTTTGCGAGAGCATAAATTGTATGGGAAGTTTTCCAAATGCTCATTTTATCAATAGAACATTCACTACTTAGGGCATGTCATCTCCGATGAAGTTATCGTCGTGGATCCAACAAAGGTCATGGCTATTATGGAATGGTCCATGCCGACTTCATGGGTTTAGCAAGATACTATCAACATTTCATCGAGGGATTTTCAAAGATAGAAAATCTGATCACGGAATTGCAGAAGAAGAACAAGAAGTTTGTTTGGACCACAAAATGCACAGAAGCATTTCAGAAGCTCAAGGAGTTGTTGACAACAACATTGATACTAAAGGTCCTTGACATGGACGCAGACTTCTTGGTATGCACTGATACATCCAAGGAAGGATTAGGAGGAGTCCCTATGCAAGACAGTCAAGTGATCACTTACATCTCGAGGAAACATAAAAGGCATGAGGAGAACTATGCGACACACGATTTGGAGTTGTTATCCATTGTATATTCCTTGAAGGTTTGGAGACACTACCTTGTTGGATTAAAATTTGAACTAAAGACGGACCACTGTGGACTACAACACATCTTTATGAAAAGCGACTTGAATGCGCAACAATGGCATTGGTCAGAATTGTTTAGCGAGTACAACTTTGATATTACTTGCATAAAAGGAACAATGAACCGAGTGGCAAATGCATTGAGTCGAAGACCACACATATTTTTTGTGTTGCCTCTTTAGAAAAATCTACGTGAAAAGATTCTAAATTTATAGTGTGATGATGACTTGTACAAAGAGGTCGAGGGTTTTATTGGACAAAAGAAAATGATGGTACCAAGAATTAAAGGATTTATGTTTGACGATGATGGATTATTGAGGTTTAAAAATTGGATTTACGTACCACCAAATGACGAGTTGAGGAGCTTGATCCTAAGAGAGGCTCATAAAGAAATATACATGAATCACCCTAGAGTCATGAAGATGAGGGTGAACCTTAACTCTTATTCTTCTGGAAAGGAATAAAGGTAGACATAGTCAACTATGTGGCATGATGTCTAGAATTTCAGTAGGTAAAGGTTGAACATAGAAATCCAAAATGATTACTACACCCACACGCTATTCCATAATTGAAATGGGAGGTTATTTTGATGTATTTTTATTGTAGGTTTCCACTGACGACAAGGAGACATAACTCAAATTTCATAGTAGTCGACACTCTGACGAAGAGTGCTCATTTTATTCCTATGCCTATGATGTATCAGGCACTTGACATAGCTATGGTCTTCATCAATGAGATTGTAAGGCTGCATGGCATGCCTAAGAGGATTATATCTGATCGAGGATCGATGTTTACTAGACAATTTTGGACTAGTTTCCAAGAGGTCTTGGGAACCCAACTTATCTCTAGTACTGCGTATCACCCAGGGACTGTCGGGTAGACCAAATGAACAAACCAAACCTTGGGAGACATTTTGTGCATGTACGTGATGAACCAAAAAAATAATTGGGAAGAATTCTTGCCACTGGTAGAATTTGCTTATAACAACAATTACCAAAGCACCATTTAAGATGGCACCTTAGAGTTTCTTTTTGGGCAACTCAGTCGGATGCCCTTGAGTTGGGATTGGCTTGAGGATAGGGTCCTGGTGGGACCAGAAGTGATCCAAGAATTGGAATATTAAATGAAAACTATAAGACAAAGGATCAAGGAAGTGAAGGATCGGTAAAAGAGTTATGTTGATGTGTGTCATGTTGACCATAGTTACGATGTGGTGATCGATTATTTTTGTGGCAGAAACAACATAAGAGTTCGATTAAGTTTGAAAAAGGGGCTAAACTATCTCCTAGGTTCGTGGAATCCTAGGAGACTGTGGAAAATAGAGGCCCGCGGCCTAATGGCTAGCCTTGCCTAATTTTTGAGGCGTATGCACGATGTCTTTCACATCTCTGTTTGAGACATTATGATTAGTGATCCTACACATGTTATTGACAAGAGTTCCTTGCGGGTGTCGAATGAGGTTGCACTCACAGATGAGCTGATCCACATCGTGAATCATCACATTTGACAACTACGACGTCGGACAATAGATGAGATCAAGGTCCAATGGGACAAATATAGTCCACACTGAGCGACCTCGGAGGACGCATATGTTATGCGCCAAAAATTTCCATTTTTGTTTGATAGATAGACTTATGATACTGTGATACCCATTATTTCGACACTTATACTATGAAACTTCCGGACAAAGTTTAGACCAAGAGGGGGTGCATGTAACATCCCACTCTTGTACATACTAAACAAACTTATTCTTTGAGGACACTTGCTTGAAAGTGATCCAGATTATTATACTTTTGGGCATTTGATTATGATTATGAGGCGTTGTGAATTGATGACATGTTATTATGTTGCATTGACATAGACAAGTGTTATTGACTCGATTTTCCTGAGTTTGCAGGATTTTGGACCTCGAGGATGCAGAGGCATCAATGGAACCCCTTGGATTCTGGATCGATTCAGGGAGCGAACCATTGGGGTTTGATTGTTTTATATGTGATATTAGTGTGTATGATTACATGATATGATATGGATATATTTCTGACATGATTCGTTGATGATGCAGGTTGATTATAGGTTGTCGACCAGAGTCACATGTGGAGTAAAGGGGTCACACGTGAGTACCACATATGTTGAGGGAGAGGTGTAGATAGTAGCCCTGCTACATCTTACTAGCACTCCCATCGAGTCTCGAACTATAGGTTAATGATTACCTAGTTTGAGAAGACCCACGATGCTATGAGGGCAGACTGCGACAGTCGCTCACGATGATTCTAAGGGGTGCACAATAAGGTAGGGGACTTATTCCTTAGAGACCCTTAGTCTTCCACAAGATCACTTGGAGGAGTATTGACTCCAAAGGTTTTTTATGTCTACCAAGTTAGTCAAGAGGCGACTAGCACCCTTGGAGAAAGTGGTGCATCCTGAAGGGCATGTTGTGCAAGAAAAATGGAAAGAGGCGAGTGGCACCCTTGGAACATGTGGTGCGTCCTGAAGGGCACGTTGCGCAAGAAAAATTGAAAGAGACGAGTGACACCCTTGGAGCACCTGGTGCATTTTGAAGGGCACGTCACATTGTTATTTAATAATTGGATAAACCTAGATGGCTTAAGGATGAATAACATGTTAAGGAAGATTTAAATTTTTTCCCCTAATAAAATGTCGCTCAGCCTAGGAAAATAAAGTCTAGGACTAAATTATAMTTGTGATAATATTTTTTATAATATATATATATATATATATATATATATATATATATATATAATAAATAATAATGATAATCTTCATTAATCTTGTGACAAGAAGGGGGTAAGCAATTAAATTGATTTATAAAAATCTTTAGGGATAAAATTTAAAAAGGGAAAAAGGGGAAATAATGGTTTTGTCTCATAGGTTAATTAAAAATTTATTAACTGATAAGGAAAAAGGGAAAAATTTAATTTTATACACCTGCCAATTTGAATTTTTAAATGAAAAGGGAAAGAGGGAAATCTAAAATAATGAGGAAACTAGGAAAAAGTGGGAAACATAAAAAAAGGGGAAACACAAGGAAAAAGCAGAGATTCTAACTTAGTAAGGTATCTAACATTAACAAAATTTCTAATTTAAACTCAAATACTAAATTAATAAGGGGGGAAAGTCATTTAAACTTGTAAGGGAATATGGGGACACGTAGGAGAGATTCTAGGAATGAATTTATGTGGGTGAGGGAAATAAGGGTAATTAATTAATTAATGAAATTAATTTATGGAGGAATGAAGGGGATGGGTGACACATGTATGGGGAGGGTTTTATGAATTAAATTATTAAACAATAAATTAAAGGGGATTTTTGAAAGTAAAAGACTTCAAAACTCTATATAATGAAGGGAGGATAAGGATGATGTATCTTTCCTATTTGCGTAACGTTACACTGCAGAAATATATAATTGAATGACTTGGCTTGTAGGAGTTGGGATACCATCTCGGTGAGGAGTGGTAGCTTGGCCTTGCGAGGTGAGGTGGGAGCTAGCTGATTCGTTGGTTAGTGTGTGTGGCCCCTTTGTGGCTCAGGGGGATAAGGGGGAAGAAGAGTACCCCTAGTGTTGGCTGGGAGGTAAGGGTGAAGTCTCATTGGTTGGTGAGAGGGAGTTGCAAAAATCACATGGGACATCAACTCAGAGCGGGCGATTGGGAAATGGTACGCTTCCTTTATTGTTGTATGGTAAATTGTTAGTATGATTTATGTTGTTAGTTTTGCATTTTTAATTGGTTACAGAAAATGATTTCCTTCAATCCCTGCATGTCTTGATCGTCCTATGGTTTAGTGATTTGTGATGGTTGCGGTTTATTTTTTCCTTCGTCCGTAAATCATCAGTCCACGCCTGAGAAGTCGGACAAGAGATTGATATATAGTCATCGCTTCGGCGTTAATAGACCTATGGATCTCAAAGCCCTACTTTTTTGTGTGTGGATGATGAGTGAAGGATGTTCCTGTTAGTCATCCACCTCTGTTGTTTGTCACTCTGCTTCTTGTGTTGAGTAATACTGCATCCTATCCACAAACCATTGAATACCCTCTACGTTTTTAACTTGTGTCCCCTAATTTTTACTCTAGGTTGTCAATAATTTCAAGCATGATTTTTTTTTTCTGCAATTTTTACATTTCGTTGGTGAATTTACCCGACGAGTTTACCCTTAATTATACATTTATTAACTACATTTTTGAATTTTTTACTGTGATTTCCGTGATAAAACTACGCGCAATCTAGCAATGATTTCACTTCTGTTAATTTACATCGAACACTAAATTACACTTGTATAAGGAACAACAAATAAAATTCTCGAGGCTATGTGTGACAACCAAATCACATAGCACTGTCCATTTTTTATAAGAGATTTTTTTTTTTAAATGCTTGAGTTTGTTTTTATGTGTCTAAAATGATTTAATTTTAAGGTTGTGAGCTGACAGGTATCTGTAATGCATACTATGCCTGTGTTTCTTCTTGATTGCACAACAATTTTTACATTTATCATAGTACTCAACTGCATAATTTATTTACCTTGTCTTTGACGACTTTAATGATGATTTACCAATTTTTAAGTGAACAATGTCTCTGCAACGATTTCTATAACTGATTACTGTTGAGGGAAAATCTATTGACAATGAATTTCGATGTTGAACAATGATTCCAAGCATTCAATAAATGATGGCATTAATATAGTTAACCAACGAAAGCTTGACGAACAACAATATCTATACCCAATTGAATTCTTATTTGATATTTACATACGTTCGTTGTTACCAGCGTTCACAAAACAATTCTAATATTTGACTGCAACTTACGTATTTTACAGTCCGTTTTTTGAAACTGCAATTTCATATTTCCACATTTTTTATATTTACCCAGTTATTATACAACATGGGATGGATGACAATGACCCGTTTGATACATTCACGTTTAATATATACCTCAGTCTATTAATTTTTGACAACTATCTCGCTAAGTAGAAAGCTTGATACGTCAGGGTTTTCTGATTGATTATGGAGAGCATCATTGTTTTGTTACATTGATTGGACAACGATTTATTATCACCGATCAGAGAGTGCGTGAGTTATTCAAGCATTTTTTTTTGTTGTATAGTTGTAACACCCAATGAATACTAATGCCTAGTAATAAATATGGGGTTATTACAACGTCGAGGAAATCTATCCCAACACCCACTCTTATGCTGTCCGGCCATGCCACTGTCTAGCACCTCGGATATCTGAGATGGGAAGGAGAAGTTGCTTGCTTAATTCTTTATATGCTTATTTGATATTCCTATTCCCGTTTCATTTTTTTGGGGGGGATACTTAAAGTTTTAAGCAATGTCACTTATCTTCAAAAGCCCGAATAAATAACTCCTTGCTATGTCATCAAGTTTACTAAAGTTTTTATTTAATTCTATTTTAGGTTATTTGATAGAGCCGTTATTGAGAATATGTAAGTTTTTTTTCCCGTATGTGTCCTTTTGGCATATTGCTTGTGTTGGTATTTTTGGATTATTTGTTGCATATCCACATTTGTCTCTATCTCCACACCTGGTCATGTTATTTGAAAGGAGTATAATTGTGGTTGTTTACGACATTACAAAAGAGTACAATAGTGGTGTAGGATAGATAAATGTAATAATGTAGGTGAATTTAGATTGTCCTATAAAGATAACTTGTTATAAAATTTATTGTAGAAGAGTTGGTTGAAGTTATAAGTTCTTCTTTAATTTAATTTTAAATGGATCTAATCATAACCACCCCCTTCATCAGTTGATTAACTAAAGTTTTAGTTGTTGGATTAACATAGGAGACAAGGAGTTGACATTACTCTGAGACCCCATTTCCATTCATCAAAGTATGTAATAAAATAAAATTTGTAGGAGTATGGTCCTTAATGTATTGAACAAGAAAGAACACTCCCTCCAAAGCGAGTGCTTCCTTGATAACTGACCATATTTATAGTTGAAGTCTTGTAGAATGAGTGAAGGACACCTCTTCAAAATTATTTCATTTCCTAATCCTATTGAAATTATTCCCCAAACCCAAGTTAGAATGATGGTAAACCCAACTTATGGGGGCCTCTCATAACAACACTTAGACACATCTCAATGAAGGAATTTTTTAATCTTTGTTGATTGAGTAAATTCTTGGTCGATTTGGCTTTGATGTTTTAGTTTTTCTTGCGCAAGCTTAATGGTCGAGGGATTACTAGTTTTATCAACTAAAACTATTGATAGCTTCTAGATAAGTGGTGATTATGCACCTTTCACCTTTTGCCGAGCTGGAAGGGGGGTTTGGTCATAGTCGTTCCATCCTTACAGGTTGCCTTGAAGGGAACAAGAACCCTACAATCATTCACGCAATTTAATTCGAGTGACGTCATATTGTGTCTTGTCGATCTGTTTCTAGGGGCATGGGTGTAGTCCTGTTATCAGTAACTCAGTCCCTATCGAGTTGATTTCATTTAGAGTCCTTGGTCATAGATAGGGTTTGTAGCGCCTAGTTTATTTCCGCACCTATCACCAGGGGGCGACATGATTCCTGAGGAGGGATCATGGTGTTCCCTATTGGATAGAGGCGAACGATAACTTGATCGGAGTTGGTACTTCCCATATGAGTGTTTTCAATCATTGTGAGTTGTTGTTAGTGCTTAGGTCATAATGATTTCATGTGTTTGGTTCACGCGCCTTGAGGATCTAGTCTTTGTTCGTCAAGGTCGTTGTGTCGGGCAGGTAGTCATTTCTTCTTGTTGTTCTACACATGTTTCACCCAGTTGTTCTTGTGCCAGTGTGTGGAGTCATAGTTGTCTATTTCCTAGACTATGTGCTTGTGTTCATCGTTAGTTGTGTGGTTAAACTTTTTTCAGCGTCGCCTTCTTGCCTAAAATAAAAATAAAAAATTGCACTTCTTCTTCGCTTGTAGTCATAATGATTGGGGTTGCTACAATTAATCATCCCCATATCTGTCCATATTCCCAACAATCAGTATCACATTATATTTATTAAAATTTAGAAATGCATTTCACATATTACGTTTCTTACCCATAGCCACATTTATTTCTACATTATGCATTAATTAAGCTAAGAATTATAGTGAAAATGTTACAATAACAATTTGTGCACTCTCACACTATTCCATATATTCTCAAAATTTGATACTCATATTAGTTGTTTTATAAATTGTTTTAAAAAGTTTCTTTTCGTATGTAAGTTTTTCTAAAATATATAAAATTTGTTTTAAAATATGATATTCCTTATTGTAGGAGTAATTCTCTCGAATCCTTTGTAGGAAGGAAACTTTATCAAAACTTTTGTATATTCTTAATTATATTAATTGTTACTTTAACCATAGACTGGATTGATTTAATATTAATTTCTCATGTCAATGCTAAGTTTGTAGAGATCATAATAGAATAAAATGTAAATGTGAAGTATAACATAATAAAAGGAATGATAATATATAATGTAAAATATACTTTGTGCACAACATAAATATGTAATGTAAAATATAAATTGTGCACAACATAGAGGGGATAAAAGTGATTCTACATTAAGGTCAATGTTAGTCTCTTAGATAGGTATAAAAATTATTACATGTCACTAAAATTTTCCAACCTTTAAGTTTTATCGAGAAGATAAATATCATATTAATAGGGTAAAATAATGAAGATGGGTAATTTTGTTTGTTTTATGAGAAAAAAAACTGTATTTTCACAAGTTATTCAACTTCCGGCATACAAAAGTATTTTTTTTATTTAGAATTTCACTTTACAGTAAAAACAAAACTTGTGAAGAATTTTGTTAGCTTTCTAGTGACTATTTTTCAAATTTGTTTTATTAAGATCTGATATGTCAATTTGACAATTATTTAAAAGTATGTTCCTTAAACATGAAAGGAATGATAATGTGTTATTTTTTCCCACAACAATGTATCTATTATTAAACTTATGTTTTTAAGAAACAAAATATACTGCAACACTATACAGAAACTGTATTTTATTATGACTATAATTTTGAATCTAACGGATGAATATTTTAATTTCTAGAATTTTTTAAAGTTGACCAAGATGAAAATGTTGCATATTTTAAACACATGTTTTCCCACACCTTGTATATATATTAGTTTTTACTTAAAAGTAAAATCTAAATATACCCTTTTGAAAAGAACAATTTAAGGATTATGAATATAATTTTTTCAAAATTTTTCACTATATATTTTTAGAGATATGGATATTTCATTTCACCGAATCATAATGTCTACTGAAAATATTATGGAGTGATTTAAAAAAAAATTAAATGAAATTAGATAAAAATAATGAAAATGAAAACAAATTATAGGAATTGAAAGTAGATTCAATTTTGCAAATGCTAGTGTCATTTTCAAAACCAAATTTTGAGTATTTGTAGGAGTCTGCAACCTCCAAAGCTCATGTAAGCTTTGGGGAATTCTTTGGTTTCTGAACACAGTCCCAATTTTTAGTTTTCGATCGAAATAATATTTCGGCCGAAAAAATACTCTTTCGGCCGAAAACCTAAATTCTAACAAAAACTGTTAAAACTAAATGTCCAAGGTTTTCGGCTGAAAAAACCTTGTTTCAACCGAAATATTGTTGAGTGAATTCCGTTGGTCGGAAAAAATGAAAAGACACGTATTATCGTTTCATTTAACGCAAAATCGTATAAATACACTTTTGGTTGAACACATTTAACACAATTCATTGGATGGATGGACATATATGAGCTCAGGGATAGGGATTTCAAAGCATTTCTATTACTGATTGCAGTTGTATTATTTTCTTTCTTTATTTCTTCCCTCTGTTCCATAGGCTTAATCAAAGGATTGATATCGATACATGATGGCTTTCTAGAGCACCTAAACAAAGTTTCAAATCATCTTTTTGTTTTTTGTTGAATAAGGTAATTGATGTTTGTTCAAGTTTTTATTATAATAACAATTTATATGTTGAAAGATAAACGTTGAGCATTTTTTCAAGGTGAAGTCTTTGTTGAACATATATTTTATAGATAACTATAAAAGTCTTGGGAAACAAAAGTTTGCACAAGAGAAAATTTGATCACACTCGAGATGATACTCACCAAAATGAACAAAGGAAAGAGAATTATTGGAGAAAGAAATGAGAACGTGCAAATATTGAAGAAAGAAATGATGATAATGTAAATAGAGATTTTCAATAAGAAGTCCAACCAGGTATGAATGCACATATTGTCTATATTAAAAGTATAGAATTAAAATTTAAAATATTCTTTAATAATTGATTGTAATTACAATTTGATGTTTTTTAAAAAACACAAATAGATTTGTCTCATAATGTCGAAGAGGACGTTGAAACTAAAATTGAAGAAGAAGGCGTTGAACCAAAATTGAAGAAAAAGACGAATCACCTATAGGTATGTACATAAATTTAGATAATACAAGATGGATACTTGTATATATAGTTTAGTGAATTTATGTTCAGGTTATGGTTTTATTATAAACTTTAATTTTAAATATGTAGGAGAATCTATCAACATTGATGATGAAATATTAAAAAATGTTGATACTGACAAATTTGGGAATAAAAAAGCTAAGCATTATATAATATATCAAACTAAGAATATCTATAATACTTTTTTCAAAGATGAATCAGTAATAGTACAAGATCAACTTTTACTTTGTCTAATGAAGTCAAGAAATCTAAAAGAAGCTACATCATTATTGGGCATTCAAAAGCTGACAAATGATACAAAGGTGAAACAGAATGTCTTTGAAAATATAACTAGTGTATTAAAAGATTTTGTAAAATATCGAAAAAAAGATGTTAGTGTTGCACGTAGAGTGATACAAGCAATAGTTGTTTCATCTAGAATTATAAAAGATCGTTTGACATGACACATGGAAAAAATGATGGGAAAGCCAAGAAAAACATTACGCAAACATAGAAAATTTTGATTGCAAATAGATGCAAATGATGAACTGGCTTGTTGGATAGTGATTTCTAGACAACCCTACAAAGATAGACTTGCAGAAAATGTTAACGATTTGGTCCATAACTGTTGGTTGGGAGAATATCGTGTTTCACCACATACAAGGGATGTGTTGTGACGAAGAATAACACGAAAACCATATGAAGAACATCCAAAACATATATTTCTAATGACACAAATAGGATTGTTCAATAAGTTCAAAGAAGAGAAAAAAGAAGTTAAAATTTTCATCAATACATTTGTGCAACAAAAACCATGGTTTGTTAGACCCATCACCATTCGTGACACTTTTTGTTGTTGTTATCATGTGGAATTTGAGTTGTATTATGACACTTTTTTTTATTTTGGTAAAACTTTATGGCCAAGTTCACCTCCTCCTTTCACATTTCATGCTTTTATATTTGAAATTCTATGTGAAAGAGAAGATGATGATATATTTTACGAAAAACAATGCATTGGTGGAAAGAAATGTGATAGTTGTGGAAATCTAAGTTTGTTTCATTCAAAGTATCATATTGATATGAATGTTCAATCATTTTCTAATATAACAATCAATTGGAAGAGATATGAATATATCAAGAGCACAGGTCCACATTCTTCAAATGTTATTTCCAAAAGGATTAATTTGAGGGTAGATAAAATATGTGTGATAGATGTTTTGAAGAATTTTGAGGAAGAATTTATAAATACACCAAGCATTCACATAGAGCTCAATGGAAAGAAATACAATTCAAACAATCTCGTTAAGTGTTTCCACCAAGGACAATTTTGTCTATAGTTGATTTTGCAGAGAATTACACATTCACTGCACAAAAAGAAATACAGAGTGAATATTATCATTCTGAGAAAGTCACGATATTTGTCCATGTTCTATATAGACATTATAAATGGATTCTTGATAACGTAGAAAGCACCAATGACAATCAACATGTTATTAAAGAATATCACTTTTGTATAAGTGATGATCGAGCACACGACACACATTATGTACAACATTGTTTTGATAAATTTTATGATTCATTGAAAGATCGCAAAATCAGATTCATCGACATTGGATATGGTCAGATGGGTGTGCGGGTCATTTCAAATCTTCACGATCATTATATTGGTTATGTCGTCTTCATAAAAAATTAAACATTACACATTGTTGGAATTTTTTTGAGACTGGTCATGGAAAAGGAGAGCACGGCGATGTAGGGGAATGTGTAAAATGAGCACTTCAAAGGTATCCGATGAAACCTCATGCTGATTGATTTGAATCTGCTGAACAAGTTGTTGAATGGTGCAAAATGGCAGTAAGCCATGAATATAATCTGTCAAGGGATGTGCGCAGGTGTGTCTATATATAAATGTTACACATGTACACAAGATATTTTTATTTGAACGTGTTCAAATTTATATTCAATCTTCAATCATTTTCTTGAGAGATTTCAAGTTAGCAAGTTCTTGTTTTGTGCAGGTTTTTTTGGTATGTTGGAATCCAATATGTAAATAGATTGAATATGATGCCAGTACAATACTTGGGACACGAAAAATACATTCAGTTAAAACAAAACGTTATCAAAATGTGTTTGCATTTAATTGAAGAAATGAGTCTTGTTTTTGTTCAGTTTGCATAGAGGACACAGAATCCA
>ML789565.1:28362-45750 GCA_009831015.1 Picea engelmannii
TGGGAGGTCTACACGCAGTTGGTGAATTACATCCATTCTAAGAGATAAGTATATACATGTGTATAATTTCAATTAAATATGCATGTCTGTGATTCTAGCAGTGTTTACATGTATTCCGTTGTATTCATGAATTATTGTTAATGTCGTGGATTATGTATGCTAACGGTATTAATGTGCGTACATTGTGTTTAATTGTTATTAAGTAATTGTATTTCATAAGAATGCATAATATGTTATAGTAGTGTTTTTCCGCGTAGTAATGTTGGCCCGACCATGGCGTTGATGGTCGGGGACGTTACACATGGTGTATGTCTAGTTGATCCATGCATTGATGAAATGTAATGAGATGTTGAGAAGGATTGTCCACCTTTTCTTCTTTGAAAGTAGGAAGATAATCTATCCACTCTGATGGAGGAGGCACTAGATTTGGAAAACTAGGAACAACTGAAAAATTGAGAGTTGCAAACCTCCATGCCAAGATGTCCTACATGGCCTTTGTCGTACTGAATCAGTGAAGTCATCAACAGATTCTTACTTCATGGAGTGAATTCTTTGGGTGAATGATGCAGTCGGTATTATGTGACCAGTGCTTTTTCACCATCAAGTGTTGGTTATGATCGTTGTCGTTCTCCCAGGGAAAATCTTCAACTTTGTCCCCGGAAACGGCACTAGAAATGTTAGCACTAGGAGTTGTTCTTAGACTGCTTTAATATCAATCCTAATATCCATTTGAATATTTTAAAATTGAGTAATTAAATTAGGTTTTGTGCTTGGTGGATCAGCAAGACTCTACGAGAAAGGGAAAGGGTAGCAAGCTAATTGTAGATCAGTGATAGACCATTGGGAAATGGAGTCATAAACACTCTACTCATTGAAGGAAGTCAAACTGCATATCAGAAAAATAGCTTGTATGATGATGGATAGAAGAATAGAAGGTGCACAAAAAGAGGAATGTCTAATAAACAGAGATCCTCTATGCAGAATAGAAACTTGAAAAAGTAATTGAACATAAACAATGATCAACAACAAAGTCACAACAAATCCTCTGTTTCTCAAGATTCTATAAATCAAAGGCAGCTATTGATCCTCAAAATCTTCATTTTTATTCAAGCAAGATGAAAAGTAGAATGGAAAAAAGATAAGTCAACAATCTGATAGAACAATTATCATGAATCTTCATTTCTGAAAGTATTTACATAACAAGATGACCCTCGGGCGTGCAAATTGATTCATACAGCCAAATAAATGCCTCCTGCAGCTCTCTCGGGTCTATAACTTCCCATGTGTTCTCTATATTGAAAATATGTACTTATCGACAGAGATACATCTGAGAGTCCCATTATTAAAGTTCTAGATAATGATTACATAATGAAAATAGGAAATACATGATAATGATCATAAAGTCTTCAAAACTATCTCCAAAAGATGATTCCATCTTGTAATCTCTTCTTGATGGCCCTAAAGATGCTCCATCAAATGTGGTATATGTTGTCACCTATAAAACTATCTAGCGCTACCAAATGCAGTAGATATGGTAGTGATGTTACAATACTGGATAACTCGCCAACTAAGTGCCCAAAACTGAACCCTTGAACCTGATTTGTTAGAGATAATGAGATTGCATAGTTGACACACAACCAACCCTCAAAATATGTTGAGAAACAGGGTGAAGATCCATCCTTTAAGGTGTGCTACAGAAAGTATAACAATTTTCTAATTGTTTTGACCAATCCATTTTTCTAGACCTCCAAAAACTGATTTAGTGCCACTTGTCTGCTTGTTTTACTCCTTGATATCTAGAACGTTTGTTGTTACCAAAAATCTTGGAACCTAATCTGGAATATACCTGCCACCTGTTTAGGAAATATTTCAAAATAATCATTAGGAGTTGAGGTGTATACAAATCCCTCTGTATCTCGAATCACACTAGAGAATTCTTTTATTCATTGGAATTTTCAACATTCGACACTTTTCTGGCGTTTGACTCGTGGTGTTCTCTCTTAGTGCTTTGTTTACACAATTAACTGTGCACATTGGATCAAATCTCCTTTAATATGAATACACAACTTTGCATCTGATTAATATCACCAGATGATTTTAATGTGTAGTTCAAACAACCACCATAGATTCATCATCCACAGAAGTATGTTTGAGTAGCACATTCCCCTTCACCTCCACGAGCTCCAGAACCTGCAACAATGTGAACAAAATGCTCTGCAATAAAATATGCATTCAAACCTCTGCAAAAATTTTGGGCACAAACCAAATCAAAACAATTGCTTCTATGAATTCGATGGAAAATTTGAAACCCTCTAAGATAGGACCTCTGTGCTCTTTGTGTTGGGAATTTTTACATTCCATTACTAAGGAATGATACCCTTCGTGATCCAAGAGCTTCCAAGACTTTCTTTGCTAGTTTTAGTGAATAGTAATGTGAGAAAATCGAAGAAAAGCAGTCGCCCTTTGATTCCTTTCACAACTTCAAGAACAAGACCTATTCAACGTGTTGTTGCTATTCTCACTAATTCTTCCATGGATGCAACAACTGGCTTGACAACCATAGGTTTTTCAACTTCTGTATTCTTACACCAATGCAAAAGTTTGTGACCATGAGTTCTCTCTTCCTTTCAGGACTAAGTATAACCCCAAGATACCTTGTTGAGATACCGTTAGCCAAGACATTGTCCAAACACTCACATTGACTCTGCAAATTTTATATCCATCGTTTTTCACCAAATCCATACCATAATTTTATTGGTTGATGATAGATACGGTGCGCTTCTTTGTCATCAGCTTCAACATGCTCCACCCAAGTCACCTTAGAATAGCTATCAGGCATCTCTTGAAAGAGACAACCAGGTGGTCTCCTTTGATATATGTGAGTTCATCCTCGACACTTAGAAACTTGGAATCTGCAAAGAAAATCCCTGACACTTATAAAATTAGCACTTTTGGATTGCATTCAAAGAGAGATATCTCACATTGATGAGGAGAATTGAAAATATTGTGTTTATATATGTTGATGGTTCAAAGGTTTATCGATGCGTAGTGCATTAGATCCCTCTCTTTGGTGGATTGGTGCTTGGTCTAGGAACTTGAAATGCTATGTGACTTGGTTGGATTGTCTAGCCCTCAATATATTTTTATATGGTTGGAGATATGTGGCTTGATGGTGCTTGTATAAAAGCCCAATATTTTAATAACCAAAGACAAAATTTTATATATTTTGTCATAAAAACAAACCCACAAGTCTTGAATAATAAAAAAAATTGTATGGTTGAAGATATGTGGCTCGGTGGTGCGACAAAATTTTATATATTTTGTCATAAAAACAAACCCACAAGTCTTGAATAATAAAAAAAATTGTATGGTTGAAGATATGTGGCTCGGTGGTGCTTGGATAAAAGCCCAATATTTTAATAACCAAAGACAAAATTTTATATATTTTGTCATTAAAACAAACCCACAAGTCTTGAATAATAAAAATTCTTGTAAAAATACTTTTAACTTGGGAACAAAGAGCTTTATATAATTTGTCATAAAAACAAACCCAAAAGTATTGAATAATAAAACCTCTTGTAAAAATACTTTTAACTTGGGAACAAAGGGCTTTTTGTCTATGGCATGGAATGAATTTTGTCATAAAAACAAACCCACAAGTCTTGAATAATAAAACCTCTTGTAAAAATAATTTTAACTTGGGAACAAAGGTCTTTTTGTCTATGGCATGGAATGTCTTTATCACTTTGCAAACATCATGAGCATCAATCTGAAACCATGAAAAAATAAATTGTTAGCCTCAATTGAAAGTGCTATGAAAACATCAAACTTGGGAGCGCTATGAAATCACTCAGCTTACTAGCGCTGTAAAAGTGTGATTATGTTGCATAATTGACCATAGAGATGCACAATTTAGCAAATTTGAAAATTCAAATCTCTGTTCTAACAATTAGTACCCCCATCATGACCATCCTTACTCTTCTCGAGTTAAAAATATTTATTTAGTATATTTTCCCCTCATGTACCAATTATTCCATTGCACCACTCGTTAGCTTTGTCTTCTCTCATATCTCTCCCCCTATGATCCACCCAAGATGCTAAGGTGAAAGAATATTATTCATGCATGGAAGAACCATGTATATATGGGAGACAATAGGCAGGTTGAGGGTACCTCCATCCCATATCTTGTCCTATCCTCACCCACATAGCCATCGGATAATCATGTTATGACTCTCTATCCTTGTGTCCTTTGTGACATATTATAGGTCACTCCATTCACCATTTCCTGCATTCCTAGAGATTTTCTTAGTTGGATTTTATCCCCCTTATTCCATCACTTCCCCACTTCTACTACATTATCCCACACGTGATGGGGGAACCACTACCCTTCATCCAGGAAAACCCACCCCTCCATAACCTTTCATTCCTCCACCTTAGTTAAATCATTATTGTGCCAATTAGGAAGTGTTTAGTCATTATACCTACAAATGTCTAACCCTTCTAACCCTTCACCATAACTATGTTACCAGATAATAGCAATATTCACTACAATATCATTGTATTTCCCCTACCATGCAAGATATTCTTCCTCAGTGCTCCTCTTTTCTTGGTACTGTGTGTTTTTCACCACCTAAGTAATTCCCCCCTCTCTGTTTGTGGCATTGTTTTCCCAACTTATGTCATTCCTTCCATCAATGAGGCTTTATCCATCTCACAATCATAGGTACCTTTCAAATCATATTATAATCCTTCGCCACATCTAGAAAAGGACCCATGTATAGTATATGGTTTTGGTAATTAGTTTTGTATCACTCTTATGCCATGAGCTATGTTGTATGTGTACATGATATCATCAAAGGTGCCATTTTTATGCATCAAAAAATGGTACCACTTTAGGTATAATATTGACACTTGCGTTTATGTATAAACGTTTCCTCTAAAAACATTGATTTCACCTTTTGTCACCTTTGAATTTTCTATAGGTTCTTTCCCATCATAGCTAGCATTCTCACTGCTCTAAGTTGGTTTTTCTTCTTGTCAAACTATACCACTCTTCCTTACTTAGGTTGTTTTGGTTTATCACACTTCAAATTTTGACAGCCATTCCACCCATCCTCAAAGAATCAAAAATCATTGTAGTCTCGTATTCCACTTTGATCCTCACATCTCACTCTTATCAATTGTTGACCTATACCCTGTGTACTCCTGAGTAGTTACATTTTCGTTGGATACCCTACTTTTCACTAGCATTAATGAACCCGCTATTTCATTTGCTCCATGTATTAAATCTCCATATGCATTAAATCATGCATACCCCACCCTTTCCAAGGAGACCCACGCCAAGCACACCCTTGGTTGACACTCATCTACTATCATGTTGCCTATCCATCATTCGAAACCATTTGTTCATATATGGTGCTTATCTCCTCATTGTCACTTACTATCATTATTTTATTCTTTCAAAAGGACAAAACCAAAAAACAAGAAAAGAAAAACACAACAATCCAAAACCATTACACACTTAAAAAAAAAAAAAAACAAGGAAAGAAAGTAAGTTCTTCTTATTATCATCAAGCCTTTCATCATGTTACACCTCTTAACCAATTTAGACAGATAWAAGTCTTKCCCTTGTTTAGATCATGAGTACCAAKTCACCCATGTATGTCGACTCAAATAGATCYCATTAGATTTTGCATCCCACTAGCACCATATGGTCAACCCATCATCAAGATTCCATATATGTGCACTTACCATATATTATCCCTTGTCACTTTGACCTTTGAGTCTCCTTCATGTTTTTTTAGAGTGAAGGTTTCCATGGTTAGTCATAATTGCAATGAGATTTTTTGTAAATAAATTGTGTCATAGTTTAGAAACGTCCCAACATTTTGAGTGGACACTCCTCTCATCATCAAGGGATCCAATCAAAACTTATTGAAAAATGGAGAAGAGTGAACCCTTAAACCAACTTAAATAGGATACAAGAAAACTAGCCATTAAAAATTAATTGAGAAATAAAATATAATATTAAATAGAAGACTTGCTCAAAATCATCATAATAAAAAGAATAAATTATTTACATTAACGAATCAATATTGATAGAAATGACAATGTGAAACGATTTGGATAAACTCAAGAATAACGATAAAAATAAAGAATAAATAAAATATAATATTAAATAGAAGACTTGCTCAAAATCATCATAATAAAAAAATAAATTATTTACATTAACGAATCAATATTGATAGAAATGATAACGTGAAGCGATTTGGATAAATTCAAGAATAACGATAAAAATAAAGAATAAATTAGTATAAATAAATAAATTTATATTACATTAAAATAATAGGAAAGAAATTGGGTGAATTAAAGGAGAAATTAAGATAGAATAAAAGATAAGTAATGAAGAAGATTTAAATCAATATTATGTATGTACATTTAGATAAATAAAAGGATTTAAAGTTAAGGTTGTCTATAAGAATATCATTAATATGATAGCTATGGCAAAATGATCTATTAGGAATAAAAGCGAACCATATTAAGGTTGTATTTTGATAAATAAATAAAAATAATAATTGTGATCTAAAAATAATTAAGAACAAATGGAAATAAAATAAAGGAAATTGATAAACAAGTTTCGAAGGAGATAAAATAAGGGAAATTGATAAACAAGTTTTGAAGGGGGACATTTTGAATAGTTGAAATAAATAATTATGATGGAAGAAATAAAAGTAAGAGTAAGAAAGGATGAAAATGAGGGAAAGGTTAAGAGGAACAAAGATGATGGATGATACATTTGCAAGACTTATTGAGCTTGTAATCATCTTGTTTATTAAAATTATTTAGATGTTTTTCAATTTTTAGGGCTTCCCTAATGAGGCGTGAGTAAGGGAGTTGACACTAAAATTTTTGCTTGATAGAAGCAGATGAGGTGCTTGGTGTTGTGGGAATGCTCTACTATAGTGGGTTTAAAAGGATGGTTACTAAAGGTGTCAATAATATGTTCTTTGAGATGGGTTTGGATAGACCTACATGTTTGGCTAATGTAGGATTTGTCATGGGAGCAAGGAATTTGGTAAACACCTCGAGAAAGAAGAGGGCTAGATTTAGTTTTTACCATTTTAAATTTATTTTTAAGGGTTTTTTAAGGTTTGAAAAGGGTTTTGATATTCTTTCTGACTAAGGTATTGGAAATATCATTGTTAATTCCATCAATGTAAGGGAGTGAAACTAGGGATCATGGTGGGGAATTGGGGAGGGGTTTCTTAGATTTTGCATGGAGGGTGGAACGAAAGGCTTTGTTAATTTAGGATAAGGAATATTCGATGGTTAGGGGGGAATTATTAAGGGGTGTCCTTCTTTGCTAAGATTTTGGGGATTAGCACCCGGATAGGGTGCTAGGGCCAGCCACCTGGCGCATAGAGGAAGTGTGGAGGAGCTAGCAAGGCAACGGGCCATGTGCCCGGCTCATGCCAATAGCTGCCGACTCCCTCCTACATTAAATTGCATTTACGTCGTTCGTCGGGGCGTTTACTCGGGCTCCTTCGACCGCTATTTTGCTGAGTGCAATGCCTCTGTTTGTTTGCACTACCATCCCGTGGCTCCGGCCTGGTTCTGATTGTTGGCTCATGGTGTTCATGATTCCCCGTCGTGGTTCTGATTGTTGGCTCATGGTGTGTATGATCCCCCGTCCGCCCCAGGTCCTCCCTCTTGGTCTGGCAGGCCACTCCCACACACCGGGCCAAACTATGCCGAGGCAGCGAGGAAGACCGCGCAGGGGCTCTCCCTGGCATCCTCGACGGCCTCGCGCTTCAGCCTCTCCTCCTGTTTCACCTTCAACTCTCTCCTCGTCGCCCCTGTTTCCTGAGACCGCCATTCATAATCCCTCCACAGCATCGTTCCCACACTTCAAATGCCTAGCCTTAATTGACACCAGGCCGAGCCCTTCACGCTGCCACTTCACAGCTCCTTCAACCTCCAGGCGCTCCATTCCTCCCCCTGCGCTGGATTTTGATTTCTCTAAATCGGTCATGGGGACGCCTTCTCATGGTCGAGTCGCCCATAACAAGGCGTCGATGTCCTCTCACTCAGAGCCAGACTTGTAGTGGACAGAAAACCTCACCATCCTTTACGACCTGGTCTTCGAACTCCGTCAGGGAGTGGAGGACCTTCATTTCCGGTTACATATCGTAGACGGGAGGCTCTCAACCCTTCTCCAGCTTCTTTCCACTTATCAAGAAGCCCATCCTGCTGCTCCAGAAGAAGCGCCTCCCACCGCAAGTGACAATGAGAGTTTCAGGCAGCAGGGTGCAGCAGAGGATGGCGAGGAACCGGCTCGGCAGGAGGTCACGGAAGCGATCATGGCCATGGGTACGCAAGCGTAAACTTCATCGGGAAACGTCGAGGTCGTGGAGGAGTCGGTTCGACAGGAGGTCAAGGAGGAGGTCGTGGCCATCGGTCTGCAAGAGCACATCCTGTCGGAAGACGCCGAGACAGATGCCAACAAAGACGCGTGCACCGGGGACGATGACATGCAATGGGAAACTGGCATGACACTTGTTGAAGAGGAGATGTGGCCAGGATATCTGCCAGAGTATGTGCCAGACTATACGTCAATTGTCTAACCCCTTGGGGGTTGTTCCTTTTAATAGTTCTTACTCTAGTAGCTTCTATGTCAGCTCAACTTTGTGTTTTTTGTTAAGACTGATAAGAACTCAGGTGTTAGAATTACCAGGTTAGCTGAACTGGTTTCTCCCTTTGGAGCAGTTCAGTAACTACAACCAGGATGACACTCAATTTTGTACTTTTGGTTCGGTTCTTTGAATGCCTTTTATATAAAATTACTTACTTACAAAAAAAAAAAAAAAAAAAAATGGGGATTAGAGATTCAAATGGATTTGTAGACCACGGTTTTGAGATCAACATATTTTTTAGCTAGGTGGTGGTGGGATTGGACATGAAGGTATCTATCAATATGAGTCTCTTTATGATCAACTTGGTGGGAAAGGGAACCATGTAGTTGACGAATTACTAAGACATCTAGGAAAATGAGTGATTTGTCTTGTTGGATTTCAATGGTAAATTGAATGTGAGGAGAAATGTTATTAAGATGGTCACAAAATGAGTTGAGGGAATACTAGCCATGGGGCCATATGATGAAGGTATCATCAATGGACCAAAAAAAACATTCTGGTTTGAAATGGAAGTTATTTAGAGATAATATTTCAAATTGTTCCATAAATATGTTGGCCACTATAGGGGATAACGATGATCCCATGGTTGCGACTTCAGTTTGTTCATAGAATTTACCTTTGAAACTAAATAAGGTATATATAAGGAAAATCTTAATAATATTTAAGGTTTTGGGATGGACTAATTCAACAACAAAGTCAAGAGCTTTGGGGATCATGATTTTAGTGTATAAAGAAACAACATCAAAACTAACCATAAGGTTTTCGTCGTTGAGATGAATATTGTGAATTTTGTGGATGAAATTAGTGGAATGTTTTATAAATGAGGGGGTTTGGCCAATGAAGAGTTGAATTTTATTAACTAAGAATATAGATAAGGCATAGGTAGGGGCTCTGATAGTGCTAACAATGGGTCTAAGAGGGTTATATTTCTTATAGTTTTTAGGTTTCCTGTAAGTTTTAAGGGGTTGAGATTGTTGGGAAGAAAGTGTTGTTTATGATCGAAGACTTTTGCGATCAATATCATTGTTTAGAAGGTTTTTCGGAATCATCACAACCATTTTTTATTTTCGATGTTTCGAACCAACAATTGTCATCCATCATCATGAAAGAATAATTTGTGAAGAAAAAGTATGTTTTAGATTTTTATTAATAAGAGAGAACCCTAAAATCATAAAAATATATAAGTGAAATATTAAAATCATTTTTAATTTTCATAACTTAATTATACCATTAACCTTTAATTATGATCCAGAGAAGATTTATAACTCCAATATAATTTAGTTTTAAATAATAATTATTTATTTTAAGTTATATAAAATTATAATTTAATTTCATATTTTTAACAATTTTATAGTTCAAACTTTATAAATGTTAACCACTCTTATTTATTAAGAAGATTTACCACCTACTTCAATAATTATACCTTAAAATTTATTATAAATTTTCATTAGTCATACTATTGTTATTTTACTATGTTTCAAGCTAATTCTATATTTTGAAATGTTTTAAATATATATATTATTAATTATAAGGATTATAAAATAAAATAAAAAAGATAAATAAATAAATATTAACTATGTATAATGAATATCACCTCATTGGTTGATTAAGAGTAAGAAATAAGTATTCTTATTTGTTAAGAAGAATAATAAATTTATTAATAATCGTAATTTTATTTATTATTTATAATATAGTAATATTTCTCAATTATTATATACATCTTATTGGTAATATTATTATTATAATTATTATTTCATCTATATATTAGAAGATTTTATAAAGGTTGTTGTTTAATTATAATTAATAATAATAATAATCATATCATACTAACAGATATAGAAATTAGTGAAGAGGCTTTAATGGCATTGGTAAAGAGGTTCATGATTTTGTTGAGGGAACTTTTTTGAAAAATCAAGGTTTATAAGAGGACGAAGACAAATGTTCCAAAAATTTAGCTCCATAATTAAAGATGTTCATAATTATAGAGGTGTTACCTTTATCTTCTTTTAGAATGACAACATTGGGGTTATCGTTAAGTTGTCAAAGAGAGATGAATTCTTATTTGGAAAGATTAGTTTGGAGAGTTTTGCATAGCAGATAATTTGGGTGAAATATTACTTGATCTCTTATGTTTCATGAGAGAGGCGATGTTGAATGATGGACTCAATAGAACTTAGATTGTCCTCAATAGGAATGCAATAAGGAACAATTGRAAAATTGAATTATTTTTGGAGTTGGATGTAATGAGGGTCTAAATTGAGGGAAGACAGATYAATTACTATGGAGGAGGAGAACAATGATGGATAGGATATAGATGACGAGGGAGGAGGAGAGTTGATAGATAGTGGTTAGGGAGAAAGGGCATTGACAAAGTTTAATTTGAGTTTTCAKATTTCTATGRCGAGAGAGGTTATTCAAAATGAATGAAAAATCCACAATAGTAATCRTCTTCAATTTKTTGTCAAYGCTTAGAATCACTAAATGGATKACCATCCTCGRGGGGRRAAACTCAAATATGAGAAGAGGKAAACCTTGCAATAAATTCAAATATGMAAAAAAACARAGAACCCTAAAAATAATAATAACTATCAAGAGAGAGAGAAGAGTAAAATAAGAACTTAAACAACAACCCTAAAATACTAGCTAAAATGTAAAAGAATAAAAAACAAATCCTAAGGCTAATAGATAGTAAATAATTATTTAAAATATGAAAACTAAGAACAAAATCATAAAAAATGACTAAAGACTAACAAATAATAACCAATCTATGAAATGTAAAAGCAAAAAATAAATAAAAACTAAGAAACAAATCTAGGTTATACTAAATAATAAACTTAAAATAATATAAAATATACTAAACCCAAAAAAGTAAAATAAACAACAAATTTCCCCCTGCGGTTTAGAACAGTCGATAATGGAGTGTATTGTTAAGGGACTCAGTTATGTTAAGTCGTTGGTTCGAAACCCTCGACTTACCTTGTGTGGCATGTGAGCGGTCGTGTTGGCATGCCTAGAGGTTATAGTGGTAGCAATCGGATAACACGACCCTATGTCATGCGAGTACGTGCCTGACTAGTTGTTGATTCCATCGGTCATAAAAAAATTTAAAAAAACAACAACAACAAATTCTAAAATATTATAAAGAATACTATTATAATAATCATATAATACAATAAAAAGTCTTATAATAAAAATACTAATCCATTATGATGATGATGATGATGATTAACGTCCATTGAGACCAATTGGTCTACTGAAACTTAAGAAGGTAAGAGATTACTTTGGTTTCTTTAAAATTATATTTCTATGTTCAAAAAGCATTGAGAGAAGTGTTCCAAGATCACCATAGTGTTGATGACTTAGGAGGTTAGGAAGGTTTGTATTGTGGCATATATTTTAAATTGGGATCTAATATGGGTATATGCAGGGCAATCTAAGAGGAAGTGTTTTTCATCTTCTACCCACTTAGTGTAAAAAATATGACAAATTCTTTCATCCCACGGTGTTTTGGGATTGTTCAACGCCCAGTTTTACTATGTAGCTTGTGAGAGTTTGTTCTTATTTTAGCAATGTTGATTTTATTCTTTGACTTCTCAAAATTGAGAGGTAATTTTGATCTTCTAAATTAGGGTTGATCACCTCCTTGTGGTATCTTAATTTCCTTTTATCCAATAATTCTTTATCACACCACATATTCTCCTTAAATTTAGAAGTGATCATATTTGTAATATTATCGATATTCTGCATGATGGCTTCTTCTTGTATTCCCCAATGATTTAGCCAAGATTTCACATCTTTATTCCATTGTCGCTTGAGAAGTTGGTGGTTTTGGCTAGAGTTTGAAGCAATTTTTGGGAACCTCTTGTCATCCATGTTGTTTATCTTGTTCTTGTACGATAGGTAGCTAAACATAGCAATGCTCTTAATGGGGGAAATGATAGATTTTATAAGAAGGATAGGGTAGGGTGTATTGCCCTTAATTTTGAGATTATAGGTAATAAAATTCTTTTGGATCTGTTCTATCTTCCTCCAGGATTATCTAGATATACTACAACCCCAAACTTCACATCCATATAAGATAATCAAAGTGATGAGAGTGTAAAAGAGGAGTTTTTTTTATCCCAAAACCAAAGGTCTGCTAATTTATAAAAAAAAAATTAGCCCACACACACAATAAAGAGTTTAATTGCAATAATACTATAATACCTAAATAAGCAGAAAATAAATACACATAAGATACCATGATAAGCTTAATATTAATAACATTATTATCTTATTACAAATAAGAAACCTTTAGTATTATTACAATATAATATAACTAATCAAGATCCTTAATGTAATACTATAGCCTTAGAATATATAAATAAACCCTAACAAAAGGAAATAATTAAAGAAGAAAGTCGTTGTCTAAACATTCAACCTTTTGAGCTTTTTCACCGAAATCCGACGAAACAAATCTTGGTGAAATTGCCATTTTCTGTTGTTTAAATTGCATTTTTGAATGTATAAATGGATTCAGCGCCTTGAAAAAACCCTAAGACACTCGAATTATACAGACAAATCACTCAATCTGGAGTTCCAACTATTTTTGGTTGGATTTCGAGCAAAATTTATCGAAAATTATGCCCGTAAAAATGCCAAAAAGTCAAACATTGAAACTATGCTAAGAAGAAATAGCTAAAAAGAAAATAATAAAAAAACTAACAAAATAAAAAACAAGTCAATGAAACATTAAAAACAAGTAGAAAATATAAACAAATAAATAATAAAATTAAACAAACACCAACCTTAACAATAAAAAAAAATAATAAACTATGACCTAACTTAAATAATGAAGATATATTAAATAATATATTTAAAGAAAAAAAATAAGTAATTAAAAAAGAAGAATAAAATGAGGGAAAGTAATAGAAGATAATAAATTAAACAAATCTCAAGATCCTATATAAGCAAATAAACCTAAAAGAGATAAAACCTAAAAAATTATCATAAAAATAAAAAGAAGAAATAACAAAAAAAGGAAAATCAAGAAGAGAAGAAAGAAAACAAATAAAAACCTCAACAATAGAAACAAACAGAGGGTCATAGCAATTAAAAAGAAAAAGAAATTCAAAGTTAAAAACTAAAAGAAGCAAAGAAACATCAACAATTACATGAAGAGCAGACTAGACAAACAAAAGGAAGGGAAAGACCAACACAAGAAGTAGAAAAAGAAAGATACAGGAGAAAACTTGTATGTACTACTTGGTTCTTCTATTACAGATCAGTGGAAGCCAGTTTTCACTAATCTCCAAACCCCCATCCTTGTTAAGGTTGTTAGGGTGTTTAATGATTTCAATAGCTTCTTTGATTTTACGTTTGAAGTAGTGATCCTATTTGGCTAGGATTTTGGTATCTTCAAGGCACACATGGTGTCTGGTTCCATTGGAAAGCTTAGCTAACACTGAGGTGCATGTGTGCCAATTCTTGATATCATCTATGTGATTTTTAATCCTTATGTGAAATGATCATCCAGTTTCCCCGACGTAGCATTTGCTACAAGAGCATTATGTTGTATAAACCAATTTATGTTGGCATTGGTCCATGGTGTCCTTTATTGATCTCATCTTTTGTCTAATGGTTTCAAGAGGTTTAAAATAGGTCGTGATCTCCTTCTTCCTTAGAAATTTGGTGATCATATTTGTTGTAAGTTTTAAACCTGTGAAGTAAAGCAATGCATACAGATTCTTAAGCAAACAAAAACTAGTCAATGGCTCATACACATAGTACACTGAGATTTACACTGGAAACCTTTAACCGAGAGAAAACCATATTTTCTTGGTGTTTCACCTCTCAACTCTTCATTGTATTAATTTCACCATTCACAATTCTATATATACAATATTTTAGGTATTCTGCAGCTACCAAAACCCCAATACCTTAATCTGGGATCAATTTAGAAATTGCTAAAAATAGCGAAAAACGTAGTCATCAAATCTAATGCACCCCCCACACACATGCAAAGAATATAACACCTAATCAACATTTGTGACCCCTTTAATGTAGGGAAGGTTGGCTATCTTATTGGGGTGACTTTCTCTAGAATGAGGTTCACCTCTTTCCCTATACATCGCTCTTCTTATTGCAACTCTAATATCCTCTTTCATGTAACCTATGCTCTTTGAGTTAGAATTAGTGTTGGAACTAACAACTCCACTAGAAGAGTTAGGGTTGGAATCTAAAACGATAAGATGATCACAAGGATTATGTTTTTAGAGCATAAGGAGTTACTAAAACAATTATATATTGTAGTAGGTGCACATACTATGAGATGCATAGGGTCTAGATGGGATTTTCACGAAGCAAATCGATTAGAATTGACAACTTGAGCATTCAACATGGAAATGGATTGGTGAGGGTCGTAGGATTGTAATGTATCAGTAAGGATAAACTGAGCACTAATGGTGGAGTTGGCCCATGTTGGAATGAATGTGGGTGAATTTTCAAGTTGGAATGTGGAAGAAGTCGTTGGATCAGTCAAATGGGAATCAAAATTGAAATCATGGATGGGATTAGAATCAAAATCATGGATGGTATTATTTGACTCCGTATCAAGGATTGGGGAGATTTAACAAGATAAAGAATCTAGAACATATTTGGTTTTCTTTGAGGAGGTTGATATGGAGGGAATGAACCCCGTGATATTGAAAGGATGTAATGGATGGGAAGCAGTAATAGGAGACGGGTAGTGGATAGAAATCAGATTTATATTAATGGGGAGATGTGAAATGGAGAGGTGTGAAACATTAAGGGAGGAATGGCCAGTTAGAATGATAGGTAATCGTTTATTTTTATTAACAATATTAAGAGATTTATCTTTATGATTTAAATTAAATGAATCAAAATAATGTTGGGAAGTGATGGAGGACCTATTGCTCTAAAGAGGATATGCCTCCCTTCATGTTTCACATTTTCCCACTAACATCAATCTGATTTCTATTCACTACCCCTCTCTTAAGTTACTACTTCCCATCCATCACATCATTTCAATATCACAGGGTTCATAACTTCATTGCCTCTATGTATACCTCCTTGAACAAAATCGAAGATGTTTTAGATTCTCTATCTTGTTCAAACTCCCCTATCCTGATCTAGAGTCAACTAATACCATCCATGATTTTGATTCACATTTGACTAATCCAATGAATTCTTCCATATTCCAACCTGTGACTTCACCCACATTCTTTCTAGTATATCTATGTTGGTTATAATGATGGAGATAAGGGGTGTAGATTGTGGGATCCTATTGCCCAAAAAGTCATCATTAGCAGAGATATGTACATGGAACAATAATAAGTTGTTTAGGATCACAAAGGGGGATTTGTTTGCAAACTCGGGGAATCATTGTATAGCCTAAGGTAACCAGGCAGTGGTACAAGATGTTTTATTCCTTCATGGTGGGGCAAAGTTTCTTAAGAAGTGAGTTTGATCATTGTGTTTACTTCAAAATTTTCAATGGCATATTCATTATCGTGGTGTTATGTTGATGATATGCTTGTTGCAAGCAAAACATGGTTGAGATCAGTAGGTTAAAAGGATTGGTTGGCTAGGACTTTTGATGAAGGATCTAGGAGAAACAAAATAAATCTTAGGCATAGAAGTACACAGAGACGGAAAAAATGGTGAGTTGTGGTTATCACAACAGAATTTTGGTGAATATATTGATGATCAAGTTCAGTATGAACGTTTTGAAACCAGTAAATATCCCTTTTAGCTTTCCATTGTAATCTTTCTTCAAGTTTATGTTTTAGTAGTAAATAAGAAAAGGAATATGTGTCTCGTGTACCTTATGCATGTAGAGTAGGAAGGTTGATGTTTGTGATGGAATGTTCAAATATTTCACATGCAGTTGGTGTTGTCAGTGGACACATGGAAAAACCAGGTAAAGAGCATGGAAATGGGTGCTTCAATATCTTAGAAGCACGAGTATCACCTATAGTGGTTGTAGTGATTTAGTATGTGGTTATCTTGATCCGGAGGAGGTGGAGTGATCCATACTGGAGCAAACTGTGCAGACATGTTCACGCACCCAGTATTGTTACAGAAGTGTTGTGGTGTTTGGCTTGTCTTGGCTTGCAGGAAAGGTAATGATTGATCCATTAGGAACTTTATTAAGAAAATTGTTGTCAAGATGGAGATTGTTGGGTGGTGACAACACACACCTTGCAGTTACATTCGTTTCGCTAGAGGTTTCTCAAGCGTTTGGCTTTATGTATGCCTGGAAACGCTTGAGATCTTTCACGTTTAAATATGGAAGTCCATGAAGTGCTCCATGAGACTTGTAAACCATTTCTCCATTGTTGGTTGAGCAATAAAGGATATCATTGCACCATCTATCTATGTGTATTATATGATATGTTATCTTCTCTATTTCTTTGTTTATAACTTTGTTATGCAACGATCCTAATATTAATTTGACAACACCAATCAACCCATAAAAGACAAACATGCTATAAGCAAAATTTAGAATAACACAAGGCAAGGCCTTAAAGGGAAAATCAACAACTTAGATTTTTAACATCAATAGGGAGAATGGCCTTCACAACTACACGAAGAAAAACACATATAATTAAAATTGAACACATAAAGCTTCTTTAAATTTTCAATTCTAATAAATCTTAACCAAAATTTAAATAAAATTGATTTAAAAAAAAAA
>ML789565.1:66550-79626 GCA_009831015.1 Picea engelmannii
TGAATGTCTCATCATGATCGCCAGGGTTTTCTAGGTCATTAAGTGCAACTTCTAGATCGCCCCATGTTGGATTAACATTGTAGGTAAATCTAGCTTCATTGATATGCACTATAGTCTCAAAGGTAACATACACAGCCTCCCATGTAGAGAAGTTATGTATTAATGTCTCTTCATTTTCATGGAATGGAACGTACAGCAAAAGTTTTTCTCTACAATAGTTTTCATAGTCACAATGTTTATTGTATTTGACAAACAGTATAACAGAGGGTTTTTTCTTTTTGATATGGGTGTACCATTTTTTTTATAATGCGATACGAATTATGCTAAGCAGATATGCCTAATAGGAGATGGACGCTAGATGTAATAATCAATAATAGAGTGACATATGACATTCTCTGAATTGTCAAGTTCTTGTTGCAACAAAACCGGTGGTTTAAGCATAAATGTGTGTTTTTCAAGTGGAGATGTGTTTACGAAGACACATTTTCTTGAACTACAAGTGAGGGGCAAAGAAAGGGCACTGTGAACTGCTTGTTGAGCAGACATTTGTTGAAGATTAAGAAATGTATTGCCAAGGGTGCGTATCATTTGTATGGCATCAATATGACTTCGTTCATGTTCTTTGTGTATTTTTTTGAATGCAGATGTCATAGATTTGTCAATCTTCGTCATATTCGAGGTGCAATAGGATGATGCAGCATATGCATTCAACACGTACTGTGCATCTGTATTTTCTTTCCACATAACTGGCATGTCCTTGGAGAAACTGTTGTTCCAAATATGGGAGAGTTTTCGTTAAGGAAAAGTGTTGGTTGCCTAAGCGTTATTTGTATGGCTTGGATGTACTCATCTTCTGATAGATTTACCTGTGTCAAGAAGGCATCAAAGCTCATCATTTCGTCAAATCCTCCTTGTTCTAAAAATGCGAACAAGGATTTATATTTCTCAACAACAACATTGTCCTCTAAACTAATTGGCTCTATGATTCTTGTAGCTCTCATTGGTGGAACGGGAAAGTTGTATCTGCAATGCAAGATTTTTCATTTTCTACAACTTCTTGTATGGTAATGTCTATGGACTTTCGCAAGGTATGGTTTCAAATGATCTGTATTGCATGTTATGTATTTATCCACAAATTGTTTGATCTCTGAATTGTTATCAGCTCCATAGACCGGTGCACCCTCTATCCACAGCAGTGCGTGGTCATGCTCATTTCCCCTATTCTGGAATTCAGTCACAAAAACGTAGTCCGATATTTTTCCGAAAAATGTTTCATCATGGCATATCAATTGTCTAAAATCATTTATTCTATGTCTATAGTATCGAGTACATGTCACAGGGTATTTTCTTATGAGGTAGTCAATGTCGTTATTTTCCAGTGTATCGGGTTTTTTTTTACGTTTCCTATTACTATGCAAGTCAGAAACGGCAGCCACCAATGGATCCCAGCAATGCTCTGCACTTGTAAATGTGACGAAAAATGTTGGCGGCCCCAATTGTCGGATCATTGCAAAAAAAAATTGTTGCAAATAGTCAGGAGAGATGCGGATGTTCTTGAAATCTATGTATCCAATATCAGATTTCAGAATTTTTTCTAGGTTTACTTTGTGCTTCACATCCTTGGCCAACAACTTTCTTCCTTGTAACTAACCTTTTCTTATTCGGACCCACATGCAGGACAAAACTTGCTCTATTATTATGTGCATTGTTTTGAAAAACAAATTTGTTATGTGACAGGAGAAGTAACCGCTTGAATATAGTAGCTCCCATCGGACTATTTTATGATAATTGAATCGTTCTGTAATATCATTTCCACCTGGATCTCCGAAGAATAGTGTTGGAAAGTTCATTTCCTCGGCAAATTTGTCCTTGAATATTCCAAGTGGACGTTGCCCCTCTCCAGGTGCGATTTCGACAATTTTGTCTTGCAAGTCACGAATGCACTGTGAATCAGTGAATCCATGGACCAATGTTTCAGCAGGTGTTTCATTCTCTGATTCATCACTTGTATCAGAATCACTAGGATTTTCGAGAGTCTCTGCAGAGTTTCCATGTTTTTCTGCGAGAACATTGTTCCAGTTGGCATTTATACAAATTTTCTCTGCTTTGTACAGGGCCCTGGAACATAATTCCTTTAATGCTTTCATAATAGCATGCACATGCACTTTGCATGTCTAATACGTATTTTTGTATTGCAAGCATCTTTTCATAGCCACAACGATTGTAATTGTATTTTTAATGAACTGTGGCAATGCTTTTTGCACAACATCTAGTTGAACAGGAACATTAATAATTGACCTTGTTAAGCCCATCTGGGGTCGCTTATAGCCCCAAGGTATGATTTGAGCAAATGCAATTCGCAAAGAGACAAGTCTCTCCTCAAGTTCTGTAAGTGCACTTACATCTGCTAGTGGTGTATTACATCTTATTCGGCCAGGGGTTGCAAACTGTGGCAGATTTCCATTTTCAAGTGATCGTTTGCATGGAAGACAAAATTTCTCACTGCAAAATGGTTTATCGTGGGTTGTCAGTCAGAGGTATTCTGCTTGCAAATCAGGCATGAAAGACTTCTTGTTTTTTGAAAAATTCAATTGTTCACAAATTTCACATGCAATGGAAGGAGTGTCTTTCATTTGTTTCATGTAGGTCTGTGTTGCATTTTTTTTTGCAGGGAAGTATGGGTAGAAACTGTTTCATGTTTTTCATGTACACCACGAACTGCCACAGTTGCATGACCATTTTGGGATATGCAATCACACATGTTTATGTTCTGTTATGCACGACCAAATTTCTTTACATTGTCATATGTGAGTTTCTCTCTAAAAGGAAGTGTAGCAATGTATTTTTTTCTCTCGCGCGTGACCTTTTTCAAGTTGTGGTAACTTACTCTACATTTCTTGCCCAAGGGTAGGATGACCTGGTGGAAATTGGGATGAATTTCACTCTCACCCAGTTTCTCATAAACTATTTTACATTTTTTGTTCAAGGCCTCTATTTGCTTATCAGAAATCAGACGAATTTGACGAATAATTTTTTTCAAATTGTGACAACTTACTCTACGTTTTTTGTTTAAGCCCTCTATGGCCTCATCACAACTGAAATGAATTCTACGCATGTTTTTTTTGTTCAAGCCCTGTCTGCCCATATCGCAACCGGGAGGACTCTCGTTTTCACTAAAAACCATTCCATGTGTGTGCAAATTCAATGTCATTTGGGTGGCATGCACACTCAACCCTGAACTACCGATATCTCCAAGCAAAGGTTCATAATGGATATGTGTTGTATCTGTTTTCAACGACAGGATGTGAATTTTTCGATCGTAATTTGAATTGGTAACCCAGGAATGGACAGTGCCAGCTGGTGAGGCTGACCAAACCTGGATCTTCACCCTAAATATCATAGAAAGCCATTGCAAACAGAATCTGCAACCCTCCATATTCCCTTCTTCATATGGAAGCACCATGTTCACAAGGTATTCCTGCCAACTTCCAACTGCCGGCATATTTTCCACGAGATATGGGCAAAGGTGTTGATGCAAGCACCTAAAAGCCTGTTCGATGCTGCCTATAATCGCATTGCAAAAGGACTGTATAGTGTAAATATGCAGCGACTGAACATCGAACTCAGCTGCTACCAAACAGCAAATTGCATTAAACAAACTATCTCCACATCTAGACACAACATTTGTTGCCAGCTGCAAACCATAGCAATCTATGCCATCCAAAATCTGTTTCCATTGCGATTGAAGGTCTTTGAAAATAACGGACAAGTAGATACGAGGACCTTCTATATTGCATATGGACATTTTTCTATACAGCAGTGGTTCATAATGGCCACTAAGGGCATCGGCATCATGGAACAAGATGCAATATGGATTGTCAGATGCAGTTTTGTTGAATAGTAGATATCTTGTTTTTATTTTCAATGACCATATGCCAACCGATATATTCAGCCAGTTAGATAGCCACCATATACAAAATGTATCTCCCCAAAGTCCCCTCTGATGTGCAGGCAGAACTGGAGATGCAAACAACCGCATCTTTGAAAAATACGTAGCCACGTCATGTATTCCATGCAACTGCCGAAGAAAATCAGATTCCAGTTCGTATTCATAGGACTGCAAAGCCTCGACATTGCCATTTTTAAAATAGACCAAGAAATAATCTATCAATCTATTACTCAGCTCGGTCAACGAATACCGGAAATGCAATAGAATCTGGAATGTATCGGAAAGGTAATCCCCAACAGTATACGAGAATGCATCCAATCTAAAAAGGCCATTCCTATGCAAAACCACGTCAATTTTGTCATGTACAATGGACTGTGTATCTTTTTCATACGACTCAACATCTATTACCTCTTTCATCTTTTCAATCGTCATTTTGAAGTTGTTTGCTAGATACTTTCAGTTTCTATCAAAACAGAGAAAAGCACAGGCAAAAAATAAAAACTAGCAAAATAAAAAAGAAAAGCAAAATAGCACACCAATCCCCGTATGTATATTTAAACCTTCTTCTTCTCAACTTGAATCCCCCCTAGTTCCCATAGCAGATGAGAAGAAAACAGACCGACACTAGAAAATGAACAAAACAGAAGAAAGACCGCAAAAAAATAAAACCATAACTTAACTCAGTAGAAAGAAAACAGGCAGACATAATTTTGTGGCCCACAGAGTAGAAGCATACACTGCGTCTACACCCCGCCCAATGGTTCCCTCTTATGATAGCTCCCAACTACTTTTCGTAAAGCCCTCTGCATTGCAATTTTTGGAAAAACTATGAACGCGACATCTGCCATATGAAGACACATTGTTTCCAGGAACAGACACTAAGAGCATAGACAAAAATGGTCTGGAACAGACAGAATATTGAAAATCAGCAAGAACAAGGAAACTTACCCATCAACAAAGGATTAGAAGACCTCAACACCAAAAAAAATGCAAACTGCAACAATAGGTCCAACAACTTGCAAAGTTGAAGAACAACAAACTAGTGAACAACCACAAAGAGCTCGAACTGCAAGTGCAGGACCTCAACTTTGCAAAGTTGAATCAAACAAGAACCAGAATCATGGAACGAAACAGTGAACAAGGATGGAGCACAAGAGCAGGGATGTCGGGCATGAACAAAACCGTATTGCAAGGCATCTGTACAATAAACATTTAAGACTGGCAAAGCTCTTAGGTAAACATTTAAGACATTAAGGACCATCGAAGGGCATAGGCTTGTGCAAGCATTTAAGAAAAGATGCAGCGTGGCAGGACTGTTCTCTCGAAGCACGCAACAATAAAGAAAAAATCAGACATAGCAATATCGTGGAGAATGTATTCCACCCAACAGAAAATGCTAAGGGAAACATTCAAACTAATGCTAGCATTAATCCACGTTCCACAAATGCATTACAAAATTTATGATTCAAAAATACCATATACTACCAAATACTTTGGAAATGCAAACATAGTTTACATTGGGAATAGCAAAGGCGGCAATAAGACCTCAAATCCATTGTCCAATCAAATCTTGACAAACATGATACTTTTTATTATATAAAAATCGATATTTTCACTTCCCTTGTTCCAACAATAGACAATAGGCAAATATTTTTGGTCAACGCACAAGCTAATGCTAGGTCAACGATTTATCGATCGCTATAGTCCCTCTATGCCTACGGCAGGGACTAATAATCGAAACCAGCGCAATAAATTGTTATCTTAAAAATGGAATGCCCTGACCTTAATATCTAAAATATGGTCTTAAAATATTAATTATAATCATAAATTAAATGGAGGGAGCACAACTTACATAGTGCGTTGTTTTTCAAAATTGATATTTTAATTTTCTAATTGAAGTAGTATTGTTATTATTAATCGAAAAACAAATAAATTAAAAAATTTAACAAAGATGTGATTGTATGCCAATGCAACTAAAGTTGAGATGAAAGCAAAACAATTCTATGAGAGGGAAAATTGCAATGCTTGCACAACAATCAAATAATAGCAACTTGTCACAAAATGAGATTTGAATGAGGAGAGTAACAATTTGACTCACAACCACTTGAACTACACCCAATAGACTATAGTTAGGGTGATCTATATGTTTAAGATAATCTTAATCTTTAGTTTCTAATTTGTCATAAAATTGTATTATAAATATTAAATATTTCAAACCTTAGATTTCTACGAAAAATATCATTGTATAAGGATTTTTCCAAAAATATTGCATCCATTTTTAAATCCACGTTTTGGACAAAACTATTGTGGTCTATGATCCATTCTCATTAATGATTACGTGATAATTAAAAATGGATGTGATATTTCCAGAAAAATCCTCATACAATATTAAATATGTACTCATAAGTAATAAAAATAAAAAACCACAGTTTTGAAGAAACATACTCTCTAGATCTTTCTCCAGATCGGTAATAAAAAGACAACCACAATTTTAAAGAAACATGCTCTCTTGATCTCTCTCCATGTTATGATTTTGATGTATTCTCATTTTCTATTGGCATCAGAGCTTCAATGTGAACCATATTATCCCCCATTTCTAGGGATAACTATGGAGATGATGTCTTGAGGCCCTCAAGTTGCAGACATGGAGTATCGAGAGACAGACCGGTAGGGAGAGCCCCACATTACACCACCCATCACTTTGAGATAAATGGTTGCACCATTCACCACACCAACTTGGTTCACAGAGGACAACAAGTCTTTCTCCATGAGGTAAGGAGTCCAACGTTGTGGTGAGTGTCATTTTAATAAATAAAGCATTTGAATATGTTGCAAAGGGTTCTTCCTTGATTTTGAAAATGTTTGCATGGAAATTGTGCTCTTTTCCCTATTTAACCTTGGTGGTTGACATTATGTCCTAGTAAGTGGCCACCCTTGGGGAAAGGGTTGCTACTGGGGGGTCTCCTTAATGAATCATTGTACTGCTCTTGCACATACTTTCCACTTTCCATGTTTCTTTCCCTTCGTTTCCTTATCTTTTGGGATTTTGGGCCACATTGACCCAAGAAGGTCTTGTACCTCATTTCATGGGAAGAACGGGTTGAAGGCCCATAGACTTATAGTTGGAAAAAGATAAAATCCAATCATAAACCTTCCAGATGCTCACCCAAGGATCATGAGAACAATGAAATGTTTCTCACAAAAATTGAGGGACTCGTAAAATAAATAACTAATTAAGCATGCCAACCAAGGTAGAGCATGTGTGGGAAATGTCTTTCATGCTTAGGTGGAAGTCCCACACATCATCTTCAACTTAGGGAAGCACAGTGTGACCAAGGTAGAGTTAAGGTGGGAAATGTTTTTCATGCTTAAGTAGAAGTCCGACTTTAGCTTCGACCTGGGAACACTCTAATAAATAAATGGAAAAACGACTTCAAAAAATCATGCATCGCGAACGAAGGGCAGAACACCCTCTACAAAGGCACCCATAAATGAGACAATATGAGCCCATGTATGTCAAGAAACCCCATGCCCAAAAGTATTACCCCTCGTCCACTTCATACTCTTTACATGACTTAGAAAGGTTCCACCTAGGAAACACTTAAATTGAAGAATGATTCACCCAATAGGTCACCATGACAACCCTCCCATACCTAAATTTGGCAAGTTGCATAAGGTCTTTGAGCATTTCTTTAGTTTGAGAGGGGGGACTTGATGCACATGTTTTGGTGGTTATTTTATTATATATGTCTTACTTGACATGATGCTTATGACTTGTGATCCCATGGAGGGATAATTTGCTTGTCTTTACAGGAACTTGACAGGTGGAAGACATTTCGTGAAGGCACAAGGTCACTCGAACCTTCACTTGGGGCATGAAGCCCACACGATGGATGTTACGCCCCCTCTCCTTGGACAATTGGATGATAGAAATTTATGTTGGAGGCATGAGAGGACACTTGAAGGAAGCAGGGCTATCCCCATGTTTCCCAATGTTTGACCTTGGAGGTTCAAAATGTCACCTTTAGGGCATGATGTCACATTTGGGGGCTAGAGTTTGGTGATGGTGGTGATGATTTGATGATGATTTGGCACATTTTGATGGAGAGAGAGAGAGTCTTTCCATGAATTGGAACACTCGGTGGCTTTGTCCATGGCCTTGGGAGGCCCAACGACTTCTTCTAGAGGCAAAAACATCTCATTTGGAGGTTAATTAGGGCTTGACGTCACCCTTTTAGGGGAATTTTTTTGTAAAATTGAATTTTGAAAATGTAAAAGGGAAATTAGAGGAGGTAGGCCTCCCTAATTGTGTTTTACCCTAATATAATGTGGAAAAACTTTAGTAGCAAGACCTCCTATAAGTAGAGGCTTGCTCTTTTCATTTTCACAAAAGAATCTCACTTGAGAATTACATATACATGGATGAAATTTTCGCCCCTCTTGGGAAAATCACTTGTCTCTCTCTTTAATGATATTTGGATGTTAGTTACTTGTCTTTTGGAGCTAAAGTGGTGCACTATCTCTTGGATTCTTGTCTCTTGCTATGGTAATGGAATATACTTGGTAGATAAGGGTTTTTCTTGCATATCTCTTGGAATTGGTAAGGAATTTCTACATGTTGTTGGTGTTTCTTTCTTGTTTCATGGTTGTTTTTATCTAAACCCTTGGAGGAGTATAAGGGAATACACCCTCCACCAAGTCTATCATTATTTTTTAAGTGGATAAGTTATTGCAAATGTTTCTAATAGGAGTAAAAGGGCTTACACCCTCATAGATTTACCTTACTAGGTTTTCATGCTCTAGGAAGTAAAAGGGCATACACCCCTAGAGAAGTTGCAAACCTTATATCTTACACAAGAGACTCCATAACCCATTGATAAGGCACTTGTCTATTTTTGAATTGGAGAAACAAAATCATTGCATTGATATACGTGAAATTGAAAGATATTGTATTCGTTCAAATTGGAATATTTTCTTAGTGTCATAAGCTAGTTTGTGCCCTAAGGGCGTTTATCTTAGCCTAGTAACTCTCTTGATGTAATCAACTTAATTCTACAGCCATTAGGGCTGCAACAAAACTCACTTTCTTTTATCTATTGCTCACTTTTCCACGGATGAAATTTACTTGTGAACCTAGATTATTCTTCTACTGCTCATTGCCTATCTTTTTATGGTTTAATTGTTGATTTATGTGATTGGAATTTGCTTCTGTAGCATTTGTTTTCTATAGCAACTTGGCTGTAATAATAACTTACTGATAAAATCTAATAAACATCCCTAAATTCCATTAAAGTCTTTCCCTTTTTAGAGGAAGTTAAACTAGACTTTGCTAGCTTAGATTCTAATATCTTTTGCTTGACTTTTGGTAACATATTTTGCAGCCATTTGCTAATTTACTTTGCTGATATAAATTTGATATACTGTTGTAATTTAGGACAACAAGGTGTACAAGCAAGTTAAGCTTGTTGTCCCTAATTGTAGCAGTAAACAACAATGTATATCAGAAAAGGAATAAGTATTAAAGTTGCGAAACAATTACTAAAAGTACAATGAAAGATGCTTGAGATAAGTTAGATAAACACTAGTGATACTCAAGAATGAAAGCACAAGACTTTAGCAATAAAAAAAGGTTGTAACAAAAAGTATTTGCAGAGATATTTTCTAGCCTTGTAGTTGTATCAAACTAGTTGTTACAGCAGTAAATCCAACCACCAAAACTCATAAAGAATCCACCCAAAAATTGTGCTAGACCAAGTAGATAAGTGTTACAAACTCATGGAAAATTATGACGGTTGAAAAAAAAGTTATAAATGACAAAGTGTTAGGGTTTTTTCAGCCCTAATGGTTGTAGATGAAATTTTATAACAGCAGCAAGAAGTATTTAGGAAAATATGACACCCTAGTGGCTCAATTAAACTTATAGAGAAAAGAATTGATTCCAACTTAGACAACCTTCAAATCATAAAATTTCACGTTAACCAATGCAATATTTTATTTCTCCAATGCAATTATACTACTGCCTTTAGCTATTGGGTTATGGAGTCAAGTAAATAAAGAGCTAGACAATGCTATCTGATTGGAGGTGTAAACCCTCTTACTCCATATGGCAAGAAAATGCTAAGCTAGGAGATACTAAGAGGGTGTAATCCCTTTTACGTATCCTAGTAAAACCTTGTGCAACAAATAACTTCTAGACAAAATGATAGATAAATGCTAAGCTAGGAGATACTCCCCAAGAAATCTAGCAAATCAAACTTGTGACTAAGCAATGAAGCATCAACAAGATAAATCCTTACCTATCTCAAGAAATGACAAGATAAACCTCCTCTTACCAAGATAAATCCACCACATATGCCAAAGAAAGACTCCAAGAAGGGTAGCGCACTACTTCTTCCACCAATAACATAAAGAAACCAAGATAAGAGTGTTGGTTGTGGAGCATGATTATCTTCATGTTTCATAGGTCTTTGATTTCAACTGTGTTTATACCCCATGAAGACTGTACACCCAGGAATATTGTACACTCCTCCACGCAGAGGGGGTTTCTCCCCCCCTACGGGGTCCAGGGGAAACCGTGCCCCCGAAAAAAATTGCCTTGTAAATGTATATTGTAATTTCATATTAAATCTGGACCGTTCATTATAAGGTCACAACTCTGATGGTAGAAGTTATGTTAAGGTTTTTTTCCCTATAAGGAAACCCTCTTTTATGAGGGAATTGTATTGCGGTTGTGTATCATTGAGAATATTGTATTTTGAGATATAAGAATGTAAGATAAAGAAGAGGAAGTTAAAGTGGGTGTGTTGTAGGTTGTATCCCTTCATTTGTTGGATAATAATAAAGCAAGGACCTGGCAATTTCTCTGGTGGACATAGCCCACACTGGGTGAACCATGTATATATATGTCTCTATTGTATTGTGTATCTTTTGTTTTCTATTTCTGCATTTGTTTTTATTTTATTGCTCCACGATCTTGTTTTTTTAACAACTGGTATCAGAGTGAAAGGAAACTCGCAGGAAAAGAGGGTTCCTGGTTCGAGTGGGAGCAATGGAAAAAGATGGAAAGTTTAGGGTCGATAAATTTAACAGCCAAAACTACCAGTTATGGAAGATGTAGATGGAAGATTATTTATATCAGAATAATATATTCCTACCATTGGGTGGAATAGAAAAGAAGTCGACGACCATGAAGGACAAAGAATGTGAGGTTCTTGACAGAAAGGCACTAGGAACGATATGGTTGAGCCCGGCACCGTCGATGGCTTTCAATATTTCGAAAGAAAAGACAACGAAGGAGTTGATGGATGCATCGGCTAAACTATATGAAAAACCCTCGGCATCCGATAAGGTATTTCTAATGAAGAGATTATTTAATATGAAGATGCCAGAAGGTGGGTTTGTTGCAAATCATTTAAATGAATTTAATATGGTTACTAATCAGCTAAGTTTTGTAAAAGTGGACTTTGATGATGAGGTCAAGGCTCTTCTAATCTTGTGCTCATTGCCAGAAAGTTGGAACGGCTTGGTCATAGTTGTAAGTAACTATGTCTATGGTTCAAACACTTTAAAATTTGATGATGTTGTCGGTGTTATCCTTAGCAAGGAAATGCGACGAAAAATCACAGGTGAGACATCGAGTAATGCGTTAAACATGGAGAATAGGGGAAGACAAAAGGATAGAGGAAAGGGCTCAGGGAACCACGAGAATTCTAGGAATTGTAGATCCAAATCCAGACTAGGAAATATAAAGTGTTGGAATTGTGGGAAGAAAGGACATTTGAAGAAAGACTACATAGCTTCAAAGAAACAAAGAGATGGACAACAGGAGAAAAATCGGGAAGCAAATGTAATAGGTGATGTGTTACAAGATGCTTTGATTCTTTCTGTAGATAATATTTATGAGTCTTGGGTAGTAGATTCAAGGGATTCATTTCATGTCACACCCCATAGGAAACATTTTCTAGATTATGTTCAAGGTGATTTTGGACAGGTACATTTGGGTGATGATGCACCATGCAAAATTGTTGGAATGGGAAAGGCAAAAATAAAGCAAAGGAATGGAAACCAATGGTTGTTGAAAGAGGTAAGACATGTTCTATATCTAAGGAAAAATCTAATTTCAACAAGGGAGTTGGAAAGTGAAGGTTGTATAACCATATTTACAGATGAGGTGTGGAAGGTCACCAAAGGATCACTGGTGATAGCAAAAGGAGAGAAGGTAGGTACATTGTATTTATGTACTGGTAATACTGACTCTTCTATATCTTTAGCTTATACAAGAGTGGATACAACATCGTGGCATCATAGGCTTGGACACATGAGTGAGAAGGGGATACAGATACTTCACAAAACAAATTTGTTGCCAGATCTTAAACAAATTGATTTGGATTTCTGTGAGCATTGTGTTTATGGAAAACAAAAGAGAGTGATATTTCTTAGAGTTAGAAAAGAAAAAAAGAGTGAAAGGTTAGAGCTCGTGCATACAGATGTATGGGGACCATCTCAGGTATCATCTTTTGGTGGCTCTCATTATTATGTTACTTTTATTGATGATGCAACTAGAAAAACTTGGGTTTATTGCATTCGACAAAAATATGATGTTTTTTATACTTTTAAGAAATAGAAAGCTTTGGTTGAGAATGAGACAGGAAAAAGGTTGAAGTGTCGCAGATCATATAATGGAGGTGAATATTGCAGCAAGGAGTTTGATGATTATTGTTTATACCATGGGATTCGTAGAGAGAAGACAGTTCCATGAACACCACAATAAAATGGCGTGTCATAAAGGATGAACATGACAAACATGGAGCATGCAAGGAGTATGAGAGCATGTTGGTTTGTCCTTATAGCTCTCAACAGATGTTGTATATATTGTTGTTTACTTAATAAACATAGGATCTTCAAGCTCTTTGGATGGTATAATTCCAGAGGAGGCATGGACAGTAAAAAGTTAAACTATTATTTTTTGAAGACTTTCGGTTGTGAAGCGTTTGTCCATATTGATAAAGAAAATAGAACAAAGCTTGAGGAAAAATCCAAGAAGTGTACCTTTATTGGATACGGTGTAAATGATTTTGGTTATCTCTTATGGGATTATGAAAATCAAAAAATCATTAGGAGTAGAGAT
>ML789565.1:86421-110431 GCA_009831015.1 Picea engelmannii
GGCACTCATTCCAACACTCGTTCCAGTACCCGATACGGCACTCCTTCCAGCACTGCGTATTGCACAAAAACGGAGGGCGACTTGGCAGTTATGGTATTGGCGGCCAATGATGGGTGAATCGGGAACGTGGGTTTTGTTCATCCTTATCCCCTTCAGCTACTGAACTCTTGACAACTTGATTTTGGGTTGTTATGGTGGGTGATTATTGGCTCACTCTGTTTCGGCAGTTAGCGCACCATTAATGAAATTTGTCAATTTTAGAAGTGGTTCAAACCTCCTATGATTGACCACTTGTTCTGTAAACATTATAAATACCACCATGGTGGTCATATAATTGTTAAGCAGTAGAAGAAGTCGTGTGTTAGAGCCAAAAACGATGTTGGCTCTGTTTTTTCATTTTTCAATTGCCAAAATTGTATAAAACTGTGTTTCTGCGTTTTAATGGTGAATTCCTTCTGTTGAGATCGTGGTGTGCTTTTAGGGAGTGACCACGACTTGCTGGGGGGGAGCACCAGCAGTCTGGTAACTATCTTTTTGTTGTTCATGCATTTTATGATTTAATTGTTTTCTTTATTTTTCTGAACATGCATATTTTTATTGTGTTAATTAGTTTGTTGTAGTTTAATTGTTTTGATTCTCTTTTGCAGGTTAGAATGATGAGATGCGTTAACATGTATTGATCTTGTAGATTAGGAACAGATTTGCAAATCCCTAGACTAACCCCATGCTTAATTAAATATTAGATTATGCTTTCTTTTATGATTTTATAGTCAAGTTTAAAATAGAATTTTAATTAGAATAGAACAGAGTTTTTAATTGAGCTTTTTGTGACAAGGATTTGATGGATGGATAGAGTTAATTTCAGTTTTTAATGATAGATTGCTTATTTTAGTTTTATATAGAGTTTGCTTACTTAGTTGTTGGTTAATGTAGTTGTTACTTTACTTTTTAATGTCGTGTCTTAATTTATGTTTTTAATCATTTCTTTATTGCAGTTTGAATTGTTAGACTAGATATAGTATAGTTTTCATTTTATGTAATTTCCTTTCTAGAATTAAATGGCAATTATATTTCTTAGTTAATGGTTGAATCTAGTTTTGCTTACATAGTGTAGAAGTATAATGATGATCTCATTATGTTGTTGATGGTTCATATATGAATATGCAAGGTATTTAACATTGTTTTGTCATGGCTAAACTCTCATTGGATTGTTTAATCCATACCTTTCACTTTGCCATTGAGATTAGTGTTGAGCTTATACCACTGGAATTGTCCTTTGTTGTCAAGTGTCATCGAGATATCATCCGGCACCGAAGACATTCACACAACCACCATCATTATATTTTAATTTTCATAGGTTAAAAGATAGTTTTCCTGTTTTCGTAGATTAAAGATAGTTTCTTGCTTTCGTAGATTAGAAGAGATAGTTTTCCTGCTTTCATAGATATAGTTTATTGCTTTCATAGATTAGAATAAAGTTTTATTGTTGTTGTAAGATAGATAGACTTTGCTTTGGTAGATTAGATAGTAGTTTTCTTATTATAGATTAAGCATTATTTGGTAGTTCTTCTTTCTTTCAATAAAATAGATTTCCTTTCATGCATTAGAAATAGTTTTGCATTGAGCATTTAGTCCACTTGCCTCTTAGATTTCCTTTCATGCTTTATAAATAGTTTTGCATTGAGCATTTAGTCCACTTGCCTCTTAGGCTAGATAGTTGGTCAATGAGTAGTTTTACTTTGATTACTTGCAGTAGTTAGTTGCCTTTGATTACTTGTATATTTGCTTTAGTAGGTTAGATAGTCGTATTTTGCTTTAGTAGGTTAGTTAGGTGTCTTTACTTAATTGTCTATTGCTTTAGTAGGTTAGGTAGGTGTCTTTGCTTGCTTGTCTATTTTCTTTAATAGGTTAGATAGGTGTTTTTTCTTGCTTGTTTATTTATTTGCTTTCATAGGGTAGTTGCTCATTGAATATAGGTTGGCAAGTTAAAATAGTTTGCTTTTGTTAGTTGCTCATTATTATGCTTAGTAGTTTCCCTTTGCTTATTGTTGAACTAGTTTGCTTTGAATAGGGTTTTTGACTTGCTTTTCTTAGGACTATCCATCAATCCTTGGCCCAAAAGTATTTAGGTTACACAGTTTCAATTTGCTTAGTAGGGTTTGTTCTTTTGATAGGTTTGCTCGAGTAGATTAGCCTTAGACAGCTATCTTCCTTAGTTAGGCTATACTCCTACCAGCCCTTCTACCTTTGGCATTTATTTTGCTACAACTCTAAGTTTACTTACCCGGGGTTGACAATTTAATTGAGGGTTTTTAGTGTGTTTTTAGTGCATATAGAACACCCATCAGCTAGACTTGTTGTAAAGGGGTTTGCACAAAAGAAAGCTATATATTTTGATGAAATATTTTCTCATGTTGTTAAAATGACTTCAATTAGGACTATTTTAATTCTTGTGGTAGTAGAAGATTTACATCTTGAACTGTTAGATGTAAAAACAACTTTTCTCCATGGGGATTTGGAGGAAGAGATTTATATGCAGCAGCCACAGGGGTATGAGGTCAACGGAAAGGAAATTTGGTATGCAGGTTGAATAAGAGCTTGTATGTCCTAAAGAAAGATCCAAGGCAATGGTATTTGAAGTTTGACAGGTTTATGACGGAACAAGGTTATCGTAGATCTCATTCTGATCACTGTGTTTATTTTTAAAAGCTAGAAAATGGAAGTTATATTATCTTGCTATTGTATGTAGATGACATGCTTTTTGCAGGGTCTAATATGGAGAATATAAATGTGCTTAAGGGTAAATTAGCTAATTCATTTGCGATGAAGGATTTGGGTGCTGCAAAGAAAATCCTTGGTATTAGAATAACAAGAGATATGAAAAATTGCAATTTGGCATTGTCTCAGGGTGAGTACATAGAGAAGGTGTTGGAGAGGTTTAGAATGCATAATGAAAAACCAATTAGTACACCTTTGGCCAGCCATTTCAAATTAACCAAAGAATTGTGTCCGAAGACACAAAAGGAGATAAAATACATGTACAAGGTCCCTTATTCATCAACAGTTGGCAACTTGATGTATGTGATGGTTTGCACAAGACCAGATATTGTACATGCAGTGGGAGTTGTGAGTAGGTATATGAACAATCTAGGTAAAGAACATTGGGAGGAAGTAAAGTGGATTCTCAGGTATTTGAAAGGTATTGCTACTCATACATTATGTTTTGGAGGTTCAGACATTGTTCTACAGGGATATGTTGATTCAGATATGGAAGGTGATAAAGATAACAGGAGGAGCACCATAGGGTATGTTTTTACTGTAGGTGGAATAATAGTAAGTTGGATTTCAAAACTGCAAAAGGTTGTTGTACTTTTAACAACGGAGGAAGAGTATGTTGTTGCTACAGAGGCTAGTAAAGAGATGATTTGATTACAGAGGTTTATGGAGGAATTGTGAAAGAAGAAGAAGAATAGCAGGTGGTACTGTGACAGTGAGAGTTCCATTCATCTTGCAAATAACTCATCCTTCCATTCAAAGACTAAGCATATACAACTGAGGTATCATTTCATATGATCCATCCTGGAATATGGACATTTGAAGTTGGAAAAGATGCATACTAGTCAGAATCCTGCAGACATGTTAACAAAGGGAGTATCCAGGGATAAATTGAGTTCCTGCTCAGTTTCAGTTGGTCGTCGAGCATGAAGGTGAAGATGAGAAATTTTCTAGGTCCAAGGTGGATTATAGTCTAGCAGGTAAAATAATAGTGGAATTGTTGTGATCAATCTCCAAGTGGGAGATTGTTGGTTGTGGAGCCTGATTATCTTCGTGTTTCATAGGTCTTTGTTTTCAGCCGTGTTTATACCCTATGAAGACTGTACACCTCGAAATATTGTACACACCTCCACACAGGGGGGGTTGCATAGGGGGATTTTCCCCCCTGCGGGGTCTGGGGAGCTCATCCCCCCAGTTGGGGGGTCTGGGGGAAAGCAGGCCCTTGGCGGGGGTTCAGGGGCGAAGCCCCCGAAGGAAAAATTTCCTTGTAAATGTATATTGTAATTTCATATTAAATCTGGACCGTTCATTATAAGGTCGCAAATGTGACAATAGAAGTTATGTTATGGTTTTTTCCCCTAGAAGGAAACCCTCTTTTATGAGGGAATTGTATTGCAGTTGTGTATCATTGTGAATATTGTATTCTGAGAGAGGAGACTATGAGAGAAAGAAGAGGAAGTTACATCATGTGTGTTGCAGTTTGTATCCCTTTATTTGTTGGATAATAATAAAGTAAGGACCTGGAAATTTCTCTAGTGGACATAGCCAACAGTGGATGAACCACGTATATTCGTGTCTCTATTGTATTGTGTATATTTTGTGTTTTATTTCCACATTTTTTTTTATTTTATTGCTCTGCGATCCTATTTTTCTAACAAAGAGCACAAGAGAGAGAAGTTTTCCCAAGGAGGGCACAAATTTCATCCAAATACTTATAACAATGGGGGAGTTATATTTTGAAATGAGATTCACATTATCTCTATTTATACAAAAGGTTTAAAACATAGCTTGTCCACTTAGTTAGGGTAAAACATAAGATAAGGGGGAAACCCTTATTTTGCCCTTTAAACCAAACAATAATATTTAATGTACACTTTTTGCACATAAGAAACCTTAAAATAAGATGGCATCACCCCTTTAGGGAGACGTTTTGACACTTGGAGCAAGTCGTTGGACTTGGGGAAGCATGGCTAGGATTCCAAAGGCCATTTGTCATCCATCCAAGCCTCTTCTTCATGGTTCAATTCCTTCTTCCTTCAAAACGTGCCATGTGTAAATGAGAAATACCTCCATCACCACCAAACCCTAGCCCTAGGTGACATCAAGCCTCAAGAAGTGACCATTTTCCCCTCCTAGGAAAATTGTTTAGAATGTGAGGGCTAGGTAATGTCTTCGGAGGTATCTTCTAGGCCTCCAAAGCAAATTCATCATGATCCATCTTGTGGTCCCTTGGGATCTAGCCTGTGGGATTCAAGCCCCATGAAAGCCCAAGCTAGGCTTGTTCATAAAAAAAATTCCACCAATAAAGGTCCTTCAAAACAAATAAGCACGCCCTCCAAGGATCTCAAGTAAAAATATCATGGCAAGTTAAAACCACATATAATAAACAAGGCACCTAAACATGTGCATCAAAACTACCTCATCAAATTAAACAAATGCTCCAAGACCCTATACAATTGACCAATTTTAGGTATGGGAGGGGTGTCATAAAATTCCTATTGTGTAGACCAAAACCCTCAAGTTGGGGATGATCCCAAGGATGCCCCTTCAAGGTAATGTAGTGGATGAAGAGGTGGATAGGGGTTTAGACTTCATAGGTCAATGAGTTTCATGACATACAAGGGCTCATATTATCTCATTTATGGGGGCCTTTGTAGGGGGGGTGTTGCACCTTCTTCCTCAATGCAACCTTTTTCCAAACCCATTTATTGTCATTTATTAATTAATAAATGATCCAAAAATGTGTGAACTTCAAATAGTGAATCAATTAGACTGGGGGGAAATAACACAGTGTCACTTGAACAAAGAGGTCCACAAAGTGCCATAGGGGTAACCATGTAAAGCATTGTAATGCACTAGTCTTAGTCTTATATTCAAGTGGGATATTTATTATGCATTGATATTTTTCATGTCTTCAATTCTTGTAAGAGAAGTGATTCATCATTCTCAAGACCTATCTAGGCGAGCATCTAGAAGGTTTATATTTTAGGCTCTTATCTTTTTCCAACAACCATCCCCCTGGGCCTTCAACTCCTTCTTCCCATGAAATGAGGCACATGCCCTTCTTTGGTCACTAAAGTCAAAGGGCCTAGAAGAGAGCAATATGATGGGAGTGTAATGAGCGGTAAGTGAATAAGTATGGTCGGGAATGGTATGATAATCTCTTGAGGGACCTCCAGTTTCAACCCTTCCCCAAAAGTTGGCCACTTACTAGGAAATCTATGACACTCACCAAGTTCAAACAAGGTCAGAAGCATAATTTCCAAGAAGGCATTTTATAATCAAAAGTAGCTCAAGTACAACATGTTTAAATGCCTCAAATATTAGGGTGATTACCTACCACAATACATGACCTGTACCACATGGATAAAGACCCATGTGTCATCTAGAAGATAGCTGGTGTGGTGGATGCACTAATAATGGATCCAAAATGTGGTGATAGAGCGGGTTTCCATATGTTCAAGTGGACACTTCTAGTCATGTGGTCTCTTGACACTCCATATCTGCAACCTGAGGGCCTCGAGACATCATCTCCTTAGTTATCCCACAAAATGGGGATAACAGTCCCTTACTAAAAAAAAAATCAAATTTTGTTCAGTTTACAGTTTTTTAACAAAAAGATTCATGTAAATAGGAGAATATAAATAAATCATCTAAGTAATGTACAAGCCAGTAAGATGATTGTTTTGCAATTGTTGGAAATATAATGGAACAACGGACTTGTAGTGCTTAACTCGGCCCAACCTGGAGATAAATCAGCCCACAAGATAAGTCAGTCTCCAATAGAAAAACTCATCCACAATGATAAGAGTGAGACCTAGCAAAGTAACTCGCCCTCACATCAAACAAATAATGACACTCCAAGAACTCTGCCCCACAAATGTTAGAACCTCCCCACACACATAAAATCATCTCGCACGAGAGAAATTCATCCCAAGGAATAAATATGACCCACCAGTGTGATATCTCAGCCCAGGTATGATATAGATCGTCTAGTAAAGAGGAATATTCCCTCTTTTAGAGATATTCAACCCTCATTCAGCTAATAACTTTCCCCCAATAGTAACTTGTTCCCCAATCAAAGAAAAGGATGTCCACAATCACCAAAAATGTAGCCTCAAGGTAAACACGACCTCCACAAACCCAAATCGACCTCTGAAAACATGAACTCGTCTTCCAAAAGGTGAAATACTTAGCCATAGTAAAGCACAATGAATAAATTTGAATTATCCCTCCTCTTCTATCGGCTCAGGTGGATAGTTTCAACTTTCACCACTGAACCCAATCCAAAATGTCTTTAGGGTTTTTCATCCCAAGAGCCAAAGCCACAAGAGCTCTCTCAATTTTGTTTTAGAAAATAACAATTGCATAATGAGAGAGGGCACTCTCATTCTCCTTATATTTCCTCGTTCACCCTTTATGGACCCTTTTACCCTTTTAATAAAGTAAAGTGACTTTATAAACTCAAGTCACTTAAAAAACCCCTTTTTAATCAATTACTCAATGTCACTTTTAAAAAGTTACTTTTTCGCCCCGATGACATCAAATAATTAATTAATCCCCTTTTCCACTAACTATAGATTACGGGAATCACTTAGGATGTTACGTCAATCTCGTAGAGAGATCATTTTGAAAGGAATATTACAATCCTTCCTTCCAGAGATTTCTTTTCCCCAAGCAATTGCAAGTTAGAATGTTTCTAGATCTGGTCACTTTCCCATGTGGAATCCTCTGCTAATAAGTCTCTCCACCTGATGAGGTACTCTCATATCACCCTGTCACGTAGTCTCCTCTCTTGTACCTCCAAAACATCCTTTGGAACCAACACTAACTGCCCCTCCTCATCTAATGGGGGTAACTCTGCCGAATAAGTGACTTGTTGTCCCAATGCCTTTTCGAGGCATGAAACATGAAACACGTTGCGAATATTACTTACTTCTAAAAAATCCAACTCATAAGCTACCTCACTAACTCTCGGAATCACCCTGTAGGGGCCATAAAAATGTGGGTTAAACTTTTTTGCACCAGTTTTATTCAGTGAAGACTATATGTATGGTTGTAATCTCAAGAATACCAAGTCTCCCACTTTGAAAGTGCGCTTGACCCTATGCTTGTATGCATGTATCTTATGTTGATTATGGGCCATCTATAAATTGTACTTGAGAGTATTGAGGATATCTTAACTCTCCTGGATCCAATCCTTGGCTTTGGGAGCCATGTTATCCCCAAATTACAAATAAAAAAATGAAGGAGCATTGATCCAGTTGGATATCGGTGGCCATCCACCTTTTCTAACTCGCTCAAAAAAGTTTTCTGGCAATTTTGGCAATTTATTATTTTTAGCAGTTTTAACTTCCGGGGCCATTTTGAGGGCCTAAATGAAGGTTTTTCGAGATTGGGCTTCTCAATGATAGTCAAAGTTATGATTGAGCCCCCAAAATGAATATCCTCGAGGATACCTTTCCAACGGGCTATCGTGCGCCTAAAACGGAGATCGTATGCAAAATTTACGACCCCGAGAAGTTGATGTACTGACTTACCCAAACGGGCCCCACGTGACTTTTGGCACTTCATCTCCTAGGGTTAGGTTTTTGGATGTCTAGGGTTTTTGAAATTCCTGTTTATTGTTAAAAGTCCTTCAAATCCTCATTGTAATCATCTTCTGGCGAATGAGCGTAGTTGTCACATCTCTTCTCAGAGATAAGTCGCCACCATTCCAGCAAGCTTGTTTTCCGCTGCATTTTACAGTTTCAGCTTATTTCATTATTGAATAGAAAACCAGTTTTACTGTCTTTGTTATTCTGTGTTAAGCATATTTTAATAATATGTATTAATTTTGTTTTTCTCATAAAATCCATATCAGTGGTATCATAGTGGTCTGCTCCATGTCGTCTTAATGCATGTCCCCAACGAGGTCAGGGTACAAAGAATTGGGTCTCGAGCTTGTTTCTCTTGAGGACAAAATCTCTCGCATGCCCAAGCAAACTTTCATGGCAGGAGGAAATAAATATGATGGGATAGGAGATGTTGTTTGAGGAAGCCCTCACGCAACAGAGGAACGAGATGATGGATAGTTTCGTGCAAATCCTTCGGCGGCTACCAATAGGCGACACATCTTCTTCTAGTGGAGGTGTCGCCCCCTTCAAGGTACAAATCAACTTCGATATTCCTATATTTGAAGGTCAGATAGACGCAGATTCTATATACAAGTGGTTGAATCTACTAGAAGGGTATTTTTCTATCCATAACTTTTTGAATAGAGAAAATATTACTTTTGCACTCCTCAAATTCGTTCCCCATGTCAAAGATTGGTGGGAAACTTTCTGTGAGAAAAAGTAAAAAGAGCAACCCTCATTATTTACAGTTGCGACCACCTGTGAATCCTTCAAGGATGCTATTAAGGAACAATACTACACTTTTTGAAGTTATGACGACTTGTATACCAAATGGACCACACTGCGGCAAGAAAGAGACCAAGCGGTGCCAGAGTTCACAAATATCTTCCATACATTGCACACCAAGTTGGGTATCAAAGATTCAGAGCGACATCTGGTGCTCAAGTATCGTGGTGCTCTACATAGATACATCCAGACCAAAATGGGATTTCTGGACATCTTGTCCTTGGGCACGGCCTACCGATATGCCATCAAAATCGAGCAAAATCTCAAACAAAAGATGCGACAATTTGGGCCTAGGAACCCCTCACAGCAAAAGCTAGGAAGGGGCGACCCCAACCCATAGAACAAAGTACATAGAAAAGATGGAAAATATCAGGAGAACCAGTCCAAGCCGCAAGCAAAGAAGGACACCGAAAAGACAAAGAAAGATACTGAGAAGTGGTGCGACTTCCATAAGAGCCCTTGGCATAACACTGTTGATTGTTGCTCAAAGCAGTCACTGGCGGCTGAAGTGAAAGCCTCTAAATCAGATGTGGGTTCTGACTCTGAGTCAGAACCAAAAAGGGGAAGACAGATCATTGATGTGGAACCCAGTGCCACCGTTGCTACCACCAATCTCCAGCCTGGTGAACCAGATGAGCAAGAAGAAGGCGAGCGCCTCTTCCATTCACAGATGTGGGTAAAAGGCACACCACTACATTTCATCGTTGATAGAGGTAGCCAGAAGAACCTCATCTTAGCAGAGGTCATAAAGTTGTTGGCCCTTCCAAAAACTTCGCACCCACAACCCTACACCATTGGATGGCTCCGCCAAGGAAGTTATCTCTGCTTCAGCCAACAGTGCCAACTATCGTACGACATCAAGCCCTTCAAAGACGAGGTATTGTGTGATGTTGCTCCTCTCAAAGTTTGTAATGTTCTTTTGGGCCAACCTTATTTATGGAAACGTCATTTTGTATATGAATTTAGGCCTCATAGTGTTATTATTACTTTGAACAGTGAATTGTACAGGATACCTGAGGTAGTCCCTCCTAGTGTCATTTCCTTGATCTCTGCCAAGCAATGCAGGAAGTTCATCTCTTAGACCAGGAAATTTGTCTTCTTCATGATTTGCTCTCAGAGTGAACGAAAGATCACATCCACATTCAAGGCCTCCATGACCGATCTCTCCACACAATAGAAGCAAGTGGCTAACATTATGGAAGAATACTCAGATATCTTCTCCTCTCCTACTGGGGTACCTCTGCACTGCTAGGTCAAGCATCCCATCGATTTGACCCCAAGAGCATCGCTACCCAATGGGCTAGTATATCGCCACTCTCTGTTAGAAAATGAGGAGATCAAGAGGCAAATCCAAGAACTTCTCCAAAAGGGGCACATACGTCCCATCTCATTGCCTTGTGGGAGCCCAATCGTGCTGGTGCAGAAGAAAGATGGGACTTGGTGACTCTTCATTGATTACCGGGCCCAGAATAAAATCACAATTTGAAATCGGTACTCGATTCCCTGAATCGACGACCTCCTTGATCAACTCACGGGAGCCAAATACTTCAGTAAGATTGATCTAAAGTCTGGCTACCACTAGGTCCCAATAGAACGGAGAGATGTATGGAAGACCGCCTTCAAGTCAAAAGAAGGTCTTTTTGAATGGTCGGTCATGCCCTTTGGTTTGACAAATGCTCCAACAACTTTTATAAGGATGATGGACGATATCCTACGAACTATCACCAAGAATTTTATAGTGGTGTATCTGGATGACATCCTCATCTACAACAAGACTTGGGCAGAACACTTGCAGCATATTCAACAAGTTTTGCACACCCTATGGTAGCACAAACTATATGAAAACTTGGAAAAATGCTCCTCCGACATGAATAGGGTACATCATTGATCGACATGGTGTGCATGTGGATCCAGCCAAGATCCTGGTCATTCATGACTGGCCAGCTCCAACCACACTCAATGAACTTTGGAGCTTCTTGGGCCTCGCCAATTTCTATCACAGGTTCGTGTTGGGATTCTCTCATATCGCATGGGCCCTCGGCCAAGTAACTAGGGGTGGCGGTAAGGAAAAATTTATGTGGAGTATGTCCCAACAACAAGCCTTCAATGGCTTGAAGAATCATTTGTTCTCATCTCCAGCACTTTCATTACCGGACCTACAACATCCCTTTAAGATCGAGATAGATGCTTCAGACTATGTTGTGAGCGTCGTACTAACTCAACACGGCCACCCCATGGCATATCATAATGAGACACTATCAGATGTTGTTCGTAAGTACCCTACTTATGAAAAATAAATGTACTCAATTGTGCAATCCTGTCGCTAGTGGAGACATTACATTCTTGGGAAGGAGACAGTCATCCACATTGATCACAAGCCACTACAGTTCATGCAGACCCAAGGAAAATTACAGAATGACTGTCATTAGAAGTGGTCCACATACTTACAACAGTTCCACCTCAACATAAAGTATAAAATAGGAAGTACCAACCTAGTTGTTGATTACCTCAGTTGACCTGCAGTCATGGAACTCACCACGGTGCTAGACTCTTGCGGCCATGAGACCTCTGGATGGCCCCACCTCTACGAGACAGACCCTGACTTCTCCACCACCTACTCAGTGGTCGCTAATTTCCATCTTCAAGATGGGTTGTTGTGTCATCTAGGCCATCTTTGTGTTCCATCAAGCGAGCGCGAGAAGCTGATTTGGGAAGCTCACTACAGTCTGGTGGTAGCACACTTTGGCGTCGAAAAGACAGTGGCAGTGTTGCAGAAACATTTCTACTGGCTGAAACTTCTATAGGATGTCGGCAAGTATATCAGATCCTACGCCGCCTGCGCTATTTCCAAACCGACCACTAAGAAACAGGGCATGTACACCCCTCTTCCTACTCCTAACAGGTTGTGGGAATCCATCTCAAAGGACTACATGTTGGGGCTCTCGTCCACCAAGAGGGGAAATGACTGTGTTTTTTTGGTTGTTGATCACTTTTCCAAGATGGTGATTCTAGCCGCCTGCAAGAAGAACATCACAGCAGAAGCCACTACCAAGCTCTTCTTTGAATGGGTATGGGTACATTTTGGGATCCCACAAACCATTATCTCAGAATGTTACAGTCGATTCCTCGGCACATTTTGGTCGAGCCTATGGTCACTACTGGATACCAAGCTCACCAAATACACTGCCTTCCACCCCTAGACAGATGGCCAAACTGAGATCATCATTCTGATGATCGTACATATCTTTTACATGTGCAATTCAAAACACCCCCACACATGGGATGAGAGTCTTCCCTTTGTCCAACATATCTACAATCGAGCCCAGCATAGATCAACTGGCCACAACCCCTTTCAGGTGTGGTTGGGATTCCAACCATTGGTCCCCATGGATGTTGCACTACCCCTGGTGACCACCTCATTCGACTCGTCCCCTGTTCCATTAGAAGCTGACAAAGCCACCTGATTCATTGAGCGGATCCAGCACATCCACTAACAGGTTCAGGATATTCTACAGAAGTCTAATGCCAAGTATAAGCAACGCCATGATCAACATTGGGTGCCACATAAGTTTCAAGTGGGAGACAAAGTTTGGTTGCACTTTTAGAAAGAATTCCTTACAGGGCCCCATCGGAAGCTTCACCCACTCCGTTATGGATCGTACACCATCACCAAGGTTGTGGGTGACAATGCTTTTGAGCTCAACATTTCCCCTTTCCTTGGCCTACACCCAGTCTTCAACATGGCTCTCCTTCGGCCATATTTCCCACCATTATTGGACACCTCAGAGATAGCAGAGTAGTTGACACCAACAGAGCTCAACCCTCACTGCATGGAATAGGCATCCAGTGATCATATTGTGGAAACAGATCAAGGGCACTCAATAAAAAAGGATCCATCTTTATTGATTCGTTAAAGTAGGGTAGTTCCTGCACCAAGGCAAGTGGCTCACCCGGGGCCAGATTTAGCAGAAATTTCCTCATATGATGGGGGAATTCAATGCCATGGATACCATTGCTTCCTAAGGAGGGAGGATTGGTCCATGTGGATATCGATGGCCACCCACCTTTTCCAACTCGCTCAAAACAATTTTCTGGCAATTTACTATTTTTAGCAGTTTTAACTTTTGGGGCCATTTTGAGGGCCTAATTGAAGGTTTTTCGGGATCAAGCTTCTCAATACCAAAATGAATCTCCTCAATGATACCTTTCCAATGAGCTATCATGCGCCTAAAATGGATATCGTATGCAAAATTTACGACCTCGGGAAGTTGATGTATTGAATTACCCAAATGGGCCCCACGTGATTTTTGGCGCTTCATCTCCTCGGGTTAGGTTTTTGGATGTCTAGGGTTTTTTATATTCCTGTTTAATTCAAAAAGGCCTTCAGAGCCTCATTGTAATCATCTTCTGGCGAATGAACGCAGCCGTCACATCTCTTCTCAGAGATAAGCTGCCACCATTCCAGCAAGCTTGTTTTTCGTTGCATTTTACAGTTTCAACTTATTTCGTTACTGAATAGAAAACCAGTTTTACTGTATCTTTGTTATTCTATGTTAAGAATATTTTAATAATCTATATTCATTTCATTCTGCTCATAAAATTCAGATCAATCATCATAGCCATATAATTCTCAGAATGGGATCATAGCAATGGACATATGATAAGTGGTATTATAACATTTTTTCCCCAAATGCAACCACTTAACCCATGCCTTATGTTGCCCAGATACATAGTTATGTAAATACCCCTCAAGCCACTTGTTCATGATGTTGATAAATTGGGTTGTTTTTCATTGATGTCAACCCTTGAAGCAAGTCTGGTAGCAAATTCTGGTAGCTCCAACAATATGGTTAAGGGACTTTAGTTTGATTGATGTATAATGGTATGAAGTTTAATATATTTGTAGGTAAGACTATATTAGATGGATAGTACATGTCATGCCATATAATTCTCAGAATGGGATCATACCAATGGACATATGATAAGTGGTATTATAACATTTTTTCCCCAAATGAAACCACTTAACCCATGCCTTATGTTGCACAGATACATAGTTATGTAAATACCCCTCGAGCCACTTGTTCATGATGTTGATAAATTGGGTTGTTTTTCATTGATGTCAACCCTTGAAGCAAGTCTGGTAGCAAATTCTAGTAGCTCCAACAGTATGGTTAAGGGACTTAAGTTTGATTGATGTATAATGGTATGAAGTTTTATATATTTGCAGGTAAGACTATATTATATGGATAGTACATGTCATGCCATTTCCGGTGATATGTGGAATGCCACATAACTCCTCATGGTTAGAGAGTTATGGCCTTGTGAAGTTAGAGAACCCTCATAAGTTATCTAAAAGGTCAAAGAAGTCAAAGTTATCCTAGAAGCTCCTAGAAGAAGTTGACTAGTCAAGTGAGTAAAACGAGGAGTTAATCACGGGTTAAGTTGTTGCAATAAGAAAATAATTAAAAATAAAATAGTTGCAAATAGAAGTGGAGAATTTAATATTTGTATCAAAGTGGGTTAGAAGTGGGTTGGCCCTAAAAGAAGGAAATTGGGTTAAGTTGGTTAGAAGGTAACCCATGGACGAAGCTACATGGAAGTATAAATATGAGAGAAAGGATCTCCTATTAGCACCTATTGAGCACAATGAATATATATTATTGTGTAAGGTTTATTGTAGGTACTCATTGATATATATGAAGTTGTGCAAGTCTGAGGTAGCACGAAGGGTTGACGGCGAAAGTTACAAAATTATAGAAAATACTAAAAAAAAACCTATGTTTTAAGGCGTACTTAAGATAACAGTACAATAGGGTGCGTACATACGTGGGATAACAGTACAATAGGGTCCGTACATATGCAAGCTAACAATACAATAAGGTGCGTACATACGTGGGATAACTGTATAATAGGGTGTGTACGTACACGAGCTGCCAGTATAATAGGGTGTGTATGTACATGGGCTGGCAGTATAATAGGGTGCGTACATGAGGGTAAAGCCATAGAAACTTGAAAAGATGAAGATGCCAAATCTCTAGATTCTGAGAGAAAGCTCCCAGGAATGTCTATAGTGATCGGGTACATCAGATCTATCCACTGGTTCAAAAGGTATGTCTTATTTCTATGAGTAGTTGGATTTTGTTGTATACATGATAATTTTTTATGGGGTTTTGGGGATTTTCCCTAAAGAGATTATTGGTTGAATGGGATTTTCTGTATAAGTCATATCTACAGAAATATAGTGATGGTATAATAAATATTTATCATTGATATATCTTGTTAGTGTTGAGGCACATCTTGTATTTCTTGACATATGGTCAAGGGTTATTGTGATACATGATTGAGATCTTGTATTTGAGAAGTGGTTGATGTATTGAGAGGTTGAATATCAGAAAGGGTTTGATATCTAGTTCATGTGAGGACTATTATACTTGTTCATGATTGCACACACTTATATGACACATGAATAGAGAGAGATATATATACTTTGGGTAAAGGATATGTATGAGGATGTATGCACAGGGTGCAGTTATAGTCTGGACACAGTGACAGGTTGCAGGTTGATGTGAAAGAGACTGCAGAGGGTCATAATTTTTTAGAAGAGATAAAACCCTAGTTTTCAGAAGGCATATGCAAGATGCATAATAGATAGATTGCGCACATACGTGGGCTGCAGTATAGATAGGGTGCGTACATACGCATGATGCAAAATAGACAGGTTATGTATCTATGGTTTTTTGTTGGTACAGGCTCAATTCAGGTACAGGTTGATTACATGTCAGTGGCACAGATTGGTACAGGTTTACAACATTATATCTCACAATGACAGTGTGACAGTGGTTCCATCTTTCTACTTATATTTCAGGGTGGTTGGACGAGGCAAGGATAGGTGGTTGTAGCCACCTTTTGGTTGTATCCGGAGAACATAGTAGCCTCCTTTTAGTTGCATCCAGAGAATTGGGGAGTTGTAGCTTCCCTCAAGTTATAGACTAAAAATATAGGGGGTCGGAGCCTCCTTCCAGTTGTAGCTGGAGAACAAAGAAAGTTGGTGCTTCCAATGAATGTAATTATTAAAAACATATAAGAAAAATTATTATGTGGTTTTCTCCTGCATTGGGTTTCCACGTAAAAATACCGGTGTATTGTGTATGTGTATTATTGTTCATTTTCTCATGGTTTATTTTCTCTGCACTTATTGATGATAATTCTATATTGATCACAAAGATAAATAACACTTGCATATTGTGGTTAAAAAGGTTTAAATTGCTCTATTACCGATTCACCCCCCCTCTCAATACTCCAACACACGATTTATGTTTGACCATCTATCTGGGGATGGTAATTAGTGCTAGGAGTCAACTCTGTGCCAGCCAACCTAAACAACTCCTACTAAAATGCACTAAGGAACATGTTGTCCCTGTCACTGAAAATGTAATTCGACAACCCATGGAGTTTGAATACCTCCCTGAAGAAAAACTCTACTACCTGTGATGTCTTGTATTATGATGATATGGAAAAGAAATGTGAAAACTTGGTCAACTGATCAACCACCACATATATGAAATATCTTCCTTGTACATTAGGTAAACCCGTGATGAAGTCCATGGACACGCTTTCCCACTTCTGCTCTGGAATGGGAAATGGTTGTAGTAACCCCGCAGGATGAGTCTAATCTGACTTGTTCTGTTGACAAGCCATATATTGACTCACATGTCTCAGTACCTCATCTTTCAGACCCTTCCAAGTGAACCTCTCTCTAATCTGCCTGTAAGTTTGAAAGTACCCAGGATTCCTTGTCGAAGGTGTATCGTGCATAGCCCTCATAATCCTCTCCTTCAATGTAGACTTTGGGACTAAGTACATACGGTCCTTGTAGTATATCATGTCATCCACCACTTTGTACTTGTCATCCTGTATGTTGTGATCCATCAACTCACAAACAAACTTATTCTTGGAATACTTTACCAAGAGATGAGATTTACAGTCATCTAAAATCTTTGCAAGTGAACATATCTTTTGTTTCCTGGAGAGAGCATCATCAACTGAATTTTTATTCCCTTTAACATAATCTATGTCAAAGTAATATACCTACAATTTGTTGACCCACTTTTTTTTCCTCTCATTTAAGTCTTTTTTTCTCAAGGAAGTGTCTCAAACTATTGTGGTCAGTGTTAACCACAAATTTTCCACCTACTAAGTACTGTCTGAATTTCGCCAAGGCATGCATGATGGCGATCATTTCTTTGTCGTATATGGAGTAGAGCCTCTCTAAATTAGTTATTTGTATACTCTCATATGCTATCGGATGTCTATGTTTTATCTAAACTTCTCCTATCCCCTCACCCGATGCATCGCACTCAAGCACAAAGGGATGAGTGAAATCAGGAAGTGCTAAAACTGGGCAAGTTCTCATCACCTACTTCATCCTGTCAAATGTCTTTTGAGTCTCCTCTGTCCACCTGAATGTCCCTTTCTTCGTGATATTTGTCAGTGGTGTAGCCAACTGTGAGAATCCCTTTACAAATTGCATGTAGTAGTTGCATATCCAAAATAATCCATGCAAGTGTGTAAGATTCTTTGGCGGTGGCCAATCTAGTATGTCATGGATCTTCTCCCTATGCACCTGTACTCCCTGAGCGTTGACCACATGATCCAAGTATAGGATATTTTTCATTTCAAACTCACACTTTGACTCCTCAACATATAGTGATTGATCCTCCATGATCCTCAGAATATCATCCAGATGTTCCAAGTGCTCCTAACATGTCATGTTGTATATGTTGGCGCTCTACATGGTTTGTAAGACCCTAGGTTTGGTTTATATATGACCAAAAAAATCCACGAGAAACTGGTCTTTTCGACACCACCTGCTTGTGCAGATGAAGTCTCACCCAAGGTATCTATTGGGACTATGATATCCAGGCATCTGCAGTAGTAAGGGAATGGGAGGAAATCATCTAGTTCATTCTTCCTTTTTATGTCTATGCACGTAATTTTGTTCTTATTTAGTATTAACCTACTTAACAATTCAGATTCATATTATCAATATATTCCATATCACTTCATAAACGAGTTACTATCACAGTCATGATCATTGCACAAAGATTCAACGTAAGATAAAACTAATCTACTATGCATCCAACAAGAATTTCATCAGTAATCACATAAAAGACACATGACACATGATTTAACGTGGTTCACCCAACTATGGGCTACGTCCACAATGACTAGATTATTTTATTATGCTCTCATTCAATGCTTCATGCTTGTGCACTGCACTTACATAGATGTATTATGGACATATTTCTCTTCTCCTAGCCTAGTCGTTCTGTAGTGCAAGCCTCTCTCTCTCTGCATTGTTCCTTACATTCGGACACAAATATCTCTCTGTTACAAACTCATAATAGGAACCAAACATACCTCAACAAAACTTAACCCAACAGAACCCTCAATAAACATCATAGACTGGAACCCCTAATCTCCCAAACTGTTACATATTTATACATCAAAACTAGGGCTTAAAACCCTACTTAGTTCATCCCAAAAACCCATTACGTTGCATGGCTAATTCAGTTAACTGGTTGTTCGGATGCTTTCTTCTGCTTTTCCTTCTACATGTTACTTTTTCACAAACTTCCATATTTAGAATGTTGAGTTGTCGTCTTTCCTTTTTATCTACTTTCTTCTCCTAATTTTATTCTACTTTATTCTTCTCTTTGCTTTATTCACTGTTCGATTATGCTTACTACGTGTTGTCTTTCTCATCTCAGTTGTGCACTTCCTCATCCTTTTTCTTCACCTCTTATGCGCACTTCTTCTGTAATTAGGATTTTCTCAAAACTGTATTCCAAAACTTCCTGTTCAACAGGCCCCCAACACTCACATGTAGCTCATCCTGAACCACTCAGGACTATTGCTTGTTCTTCCATGGCACAACAAAATATTTGGAGGCTTCCTTTTCTACCTCCAATTCTTTAATGATCTTTACCTCTTTTTGTGTGATCTCCTTGGCCCCTTGCACAATCAAACCTGAGAGTTTTTCCTCTGCTTTGTACGTTGCATGTTTGAACTTTTCTTGCACAGTGGCCAACTCACCTATTATCCTCATTGCTACTTCCTGTAGTGTTCCTAATCAGTGTTGAAGGATCTTTTGTTGATCCCTCATTTTCTCCACTTCTACATATGCATGTCGTTGAACTAAAATGGTTGCCATGCACTCCACTGGTGGAAGTGTAGCAATCCTTTATATTACTTGGTGTGCATGTTCTTGCGCTTCTCTTAGCTTGGCCTCTATATCCTTCATCTCATGGTCTTCTATTAGTTCTGTCCACACCTACGCGCTCTCCTCACAGAGTTTTGTGCATTCTCCTTCTATTCTCTTAATGTTGGAAATTGTTGTTGTCACCATTCTTTCTCTGCCTTCACGCACTTCTGGTGGCATTCCTAGCATGCTCTGTAGTTGTAAGTCATGAATCTGTTCTCTAAATCCCTTAATGACTTCACCAATATTTAACACTTGTTCTTCCATAGTAGCTTTGACTACTATGGGGACTTCCAGAATTTCCTTATATATCTTTTGGACTGTTGCTTGGGTTTTTTGTGCTATGGCTTCAGCTTCTTCCTTCTCCTTAAAGGATTTTATAACCCTTTCCTCAACTTCTATTTTATCCTTTAGTACCTCCTCGACCTGACCTTCAACCTCCTTCTTTTGTTGCAACGCAGTGTCATATTATTTTTGCAATTGGACCCTTCCATACATTACTCTAGTGAGCTCTTATTGTGCTTTCTCTTCTCTATTTTGAATTTCTTGTAATATGCCTACCTACAAATCCTGTAGTCTCTGCATGGACAATCGTGATACAACTAGGTTCATATGTCCTAGTGTATTTACCTATTCCTACAACTTAGTTGTTTGAAGTTCTAGTGCCTCTGTTTCAAGCTGCAGTGTCCTATGCCTAATTTCTAACTGGGTCAAGACCGGTGACGCATTTTTTGTTTTCTTCCCTAGAATCATAGATTGTTTGTCCTCATCCCTATGATCCTTTGTGATGCTCATTATTTCCAACAGTTATTGGAGAACTACTAGTTGATCTTGCACTTTCTTTTGTTTCTCTTCTTGCTTCTTGCTACTTCCTCCCATATTTCTTCTCTGGCAGTCTGTACCTGGTATCCAATTATGTCCATACCATCATTAGTTAATGTATATAATGGGGTCTCTCTAAGCACCTTAGTTTTCTTGTGCTCCCCTCCTGCTTATTCTTTCCCCTTGTCCTTCCTTTTTATTATTGTCTTGGGGACTGTCGATGGTCCAGGAATATCACCTACTGATCCAAGTGGATATCAGTGGCCACCCACCTATTCCAACAGGCTCAAAACAGTCTTCTGGAAATTTACTATTTTTAGTAGTTTTTTGGTTCCTAAACTTCCGGGGCCATTTTGAGGGCCTAAAAGAAGTGTTTTCGTGATCGGGCACCTCAATGATAAATAATAATAATAAATGTCTCTAATTGAGCCCCCAAAATGAATCTCCTCATCGATACATTTCCAATGAGCTATCATTCACCCCAAACAAAGATCGTATTCCAAAGTTACGCCCCTAGGAAGTTGATAAACCAAACTACCCAAAACGGAGTCCACAAAACTGTTGGATTTTCATCTTTCAGGGTTAGGGTTTGGGATTTTATTTATGTTAAAAAGGACTTTCGAGCCTCATTGTAACAATCATCTTCTTGTGAATGCAAGTATCTGTCACATCTCTTCCCATATATAAGTTGTCACCATTCTAGCAAGTCTTTCCCTCTGTATTTCTACAATTTTGTACATTTCACTCATTAATAGAAATTGTGTATTACTATATATATGTGCCTTTTGTTATATATCTGATATATCTCTGTTATTTTATTGGCTCTCTTGCAATATCTCTGTATATTTCTTTATTATATCTCTGCTCTCATTTCGTTCGTGCCGAAAATAATCCAAATCAGTGGTATCAGAGTAGGTTACTCTTGATTGTTTTTCAGTGCATATCCCCGAAGAGGTCTGAGTATAGAAATTTGGGTCTCAAGCTTGTGTCTCCTGAGGAAAATCACTCTCGTACGCCCAAGAAACCCTCCAAGGTGAAAGAAAATAAAAATGACGGAGCAGAAGATTTTATTAATCTGTTGCTTGAGAAAGCTCTCATGTGACAAAGGGACGAAATGATGGAGAATTTTTCCCACATCATTCAACGCCTATTGATAACAATAGTCATGTCTTCATCAAGTGACCATTTTGGAGGAGCCTCTCCTTTCAAGGTACAAGTTAATTTTGATATTCTCGTATTTGAAGGACAGATAGATGTGGATGCCCTAGAAAAATGGTTAACTCTACTAGAAGGTTATATATTTGTTCATAATTTATCCGACATGGAAAATATCACCTTCTCACTCCTTAAGGCTCTCCCCCATGTCAAACATTGGTGGGAAACTTACTGGGAGAAAAGTTCCACAGAGGAGTCTGGAATATATGGGGCCAATCACACTTGGGATTTTTTTGTGGATGTGGTCAAGGAACAATATTACCATGTTGGAAACTATGATGACCATTACATGAGATGGACCACACTGCGACAATAGAGGGGCCAAGCAGTGTCGGAGTTAACCAATACCTTCCATACCTCGTGCACCAAGCTGGGTATCAAATACTATGAGCAACATTTGGTTCTGAAATATCATGGGGCTCTACATAGATACAACCAAACTGAAATGGATTTTATGTACATCTCATCACTGGGTGTTGCTTATCGATATGTTATTAAAATCGAGCAGAAATTTAGGCACCAGAACAAATAGGAGTTCGGTTCTACAAATCCAAAAGAACCAAAGTATGATAAAGACGGCCCTAACAAATAGCCTCCTGAAAACCCATACAAGCCACTGGAAAATAAGGGTAATGGAAAGATGAAGAAGGACACTGGAAAGTGGTGCGATTTCCACAAAATCCCCTGACACAACACTAATGAATGTCATTGAAAACAATCATTGGTGGCTGAGATCAAATACAAGGATTTGGACCCTGATTCATAATCTGATTCAGAAAATACTGGTAGAAGAAAGATCATCGACGCAGACCCCACTACTATTGTCGTGACCACAACAATTCAACTAGAAGAACCAACAAATCCTGAAGAGGGGGGGTGCCTTCTTCATTCACAGATGTGGATGAAGGGGACCCCGCTTCATTTTATTGTTGACTACAGAAGCCAAAAGAACCTCATCTCAGCAGAGGTCTTCAAATAGTTGGGATTGTTCACAACACCACACCCTCAACCATACAACATTGGGTGGCTTCGCCAGGGACGAGATCTTCTTGTCAGCCAACAATGACAATTGTCATATGCCATCCATCCCTTCAAGGATAAGGTATTATGTGATGTTTCCCTGTTGGATATATGTGATGTTCTTTTGGGCCAACCATATATGTGGAAGCGCCATGCTATTTATGAGTCTTGACCTCTTAGTGTCATTGTTACTCTGGGGGGTCATCTCTAAAGGATACCATAGGTAGTTCTGACTACTGTCCCACCTAAATAGTGCTGCAATGTAGTATCTCATACTACAAAATTCATCTTCTTCATAATCTGTTCAAAAGGTGAACAGAAGGACACTACAACCACTACAGCCTCAGTCCAAGCACCTTCTATCCAACAGAAGCAGGTCAACAAGATTGCAGCAAAGAGAAGAGATTCATTTTGCACACGGTAATCTCAGGTATCCCGACTGGTTAAAAAGGTCCAACCCTTCCAACCACAAGTTCGTGACAACCTTCAACAAGCTAAGCAACACAAATTCTCCAGCAAGGCAAGCAACTCATCAAGATGTAGATTCAACAACTGATTTTCCCTCTCCCCTGGGAAATCAATGCAATGGAGACCATTTATTCCTAAGGAGGGAGGATTGATCCAGGTGGATATCGGTGGCCATCCACTTATTCCAACCAGCTCAAAACAATCTTATGGAAATTTACTATTTTTAACAGTTTTTCAGTTCCTAAAATTCTGGGGCCATTTTGAGGGCCTAAATAAAGTTTTTTTGCGATTGGGCACCTCAATGATATTCAAAATATCTAATTGAGCCCCAAAAAATAATTTCCTCATTGATACCTTAACCAACAAGCTATCGTTCGCCCAAAACGAAGATCGTATGCCAAAGTTACGCCCTCGGGAAGTTGATAAACCAAACTACCCAAAACGGGGTCCACGAAATTGTTGGCTTTTCATCTTCTGGGGTTAGGGTTTTGGATTTTATTTATTTTAAAAATGTCTTTGGAGCCTCATTGTAACAATCATCTTGTTGTGAATGCGAGTAACCATCACATCTCTTCTCAGAGATAAGATGTCACCATTCTAGCAAGTCTTTCACTCTGTATTTCTACAATTTTGTAGATTTCTCTCATTAATAGAAATTATGTATTATTGTATATCTCTACCTCTTGTTATATATCCAATATATATCTCTTATATTATTGGCTCTCTTGAAACATTTATGTATATTTATTTATTATATCTCCACTCTCATTTCATGCTGAAAATAATCTCGATCAGTGGTATCAAAGAAGGCTACTCTTGATCATTTTTTAGTGCATGTCCTCGAAGAAGTCCTAGTATAGCAAGTTGGGTCTCGATCTTGTCTCTCTTGAGGAAAATTTCTCTCTCACTCCCAAGAAACCCTCCATGGTGGAAGAAAATAAAAATGACGTAGCAGAAGATTATATTAATCTGTTGCTTGAGCAAGCTCTCACGCGATAGAGGCAAGAAATGATGGATAATTTTTCCCACGTCCTTCAGCACCTGTCGA
>ML789565.1:142233-157175 GCA_009831015.1 Picea engelmannii
TGAGTCATCTTTATATCAAACAATCTTGGGTCCATTACCCAAACCTTTGTGTTGTGGGGCTTTCTTCAAGGGTTGACATCAATGACAACCAACCTTAATCAACAACACATACCATGATACCCGAACTCATTACCTCATGGAGAAAGACCCATTGCCACTTCAGAACTAGGTCGATGGGATGGATTTTGTTGTTGTTGATAGAGTGGAGGCATTAAAGAAGAAGGATGGGCCCTCCAAAGCCAGGCTCAAGTCAATATGGCTCTCAGTACTCCATGTCTAGTGTTGGAGTTACTTCACACACACCTAGGATTTCTTTTTCCTAAGGTTTTTCCTTGTTTATTAGCCATTATTCAGCCTCCTATGTTTTAGGAAGAATATTCCTCTAAGGAGAATATTCTCTTTAGTTTTCACTTCAGTTTGATCATTTGAGTGGAGTCTAGATGCTACATTGCGATTATCACCATGCAACGTTGGGATCATCATCGGCTAATGTGCATTGTCCTTGGGATCATCACTAGACTAGTGCATTACTCATGATTCCCTGATCTCCTCCTCACTTCACTCTGTTTCAGTCAGTTAACTGAAGACTGATAGACTAGTTAACTCAGACAAGGTGGCAGTTCATTCCCGTAACTGCCTCAAAGACTAGACTAGGTGGCATTTTACTCCCGTAAATGATGGTGTGTGTCCAGATCACTCTCTACCACCACTATGGTACATTAGTTACTCATGTATCCTATATCTGTTTTAAATTATTCACTCTTTGAGTGTGGAATACCGTTAATGATAATTCTTCAATTCTTTCTCTCTTGCTTCTTCTTTCTCAATTTCTCTCTGCAAATGTGTGTGGTATTTTCTAGATAGATCAATTTTGTGCAGGTTCAACACATTTACATCTAGGAGCTATGGGTCTCGAGACATAACTCCTTAGTTATCCCTATGCTAGGGGATAACATCTGGCTCCAACTCGGGGACATGTGCTCACCGTAGAGCGCATGAGAACCTAAACATATCTGGCATGACCTGTGACCTACTAGATCTCAACAAGATTGATTAGTAATCATTTGGGGTGGTGATATCACCCCTGGCTCATATATGATAAAATAAAGTAAAAGCAAGCAATCATATATACAAATGGGAAAACAACTACTCTAACATGAAATGTGGATGGTATATACAATGAATGAAAATGCCTACCTACTTAATTCTACTTACTTGTTGGTTGAATGCTAGGTGTAGTCAAATATCCAGTGAAACCATCCTAGCAATGTCTCATAATACCTGCCTATGTGCTTCATCATAAACCAAAACAATGATAAGTCAAGCACAAAAATAACATGAGTTAGAGAATGTGTTGTATCATCGGAAATCGTAAAGTCTAGCTCATGGAGGCGGGAGGGAGGGACAAAATCGTGCCAATTCACACCTTTAGGAAAGTGCTCAATCCATTTCAGAAAGGGATCGTGAAAAATCAAAGGTTCAAAAGGTTGATTTAAAGAGTTTGAAGGTTGGCTACCTTGGATATCATCACATCCTAAAGTTTGGGAAAGGACTAGTAAAAACCTAGAGAATGATTGGCAAATTTCTAAGGGAAAGTTGAAAAAGTGATATAATAAAAAAATTCTCGAAGTATTCAACCTACCCTTGAATTCTAAAAGAAGGATTTGTCCTGGAGAAAACTCAACACAAGGGACATGTTTCCCAACTACACCCTATTGAGGAAAAGATATGAAATGATCTTACTCAAGCATTTTCATATTCTACTTGGCTAAAGAAAAATAGACATGAATATCACCCTATGTTTATAGCCACCAAAATTAATCTCCTAACTCACAAGTATTGATTATAAGTGCTTAGGCTAGTCTTTTTATAAATAAAAGCTTGCTGGAAAATTCATTATTTATATGATTTTTTGAATATAAGAATTGTTGAAACAAATGTAGAGACAGAAGTAAAGACACCAAGATGATAATCAAGACAGATGAGACATAAAGCAATCATTTATTTCATTCCAATTCACCAAAGAGTCATTCTCTTTACAAAATTTCGTGAAGAAGTTTTGAACCAAAGTCAAACTTAGACATCCCCGATGGAACATACATAAGGACCTCTGACAGAAAATAAAAAAACTGAACTCTAAAAGTTGGATCAGCTTGCCACAGATTGTTGCCCACTCGACTTTGCACAATAGCCTTTGTCGGTCATGAAAACTAATTCACAAACAAACAAGTCTACACATATTATCAAAGATAGATCAACACCTCTGAAAAACAAGTGTCTGAATGATGTAATTCAACCCTGAATCTTGTTGTCTACAATAAGACCCCGCCATCATAAAAAAGAATTAGGCTTGGGATAAATTAAGGAATGAATGAAAACTGAACTATCTCAACATAAACTCAAAGAGTAAACCTTAGTATGCTTCTCCTTCTATCCTCCTCTTGTTCCTCCCTTTCCTTTTTCCTTTAAGCAAATTAGAATTGGTTGAAGTAGTTGAACTACCTCATTAGTTAAGTTAAATAAACTCAACCAACTTTTTAGTTAGGGGGAAAAGTAATAAATCATAATAAGGGTTATAAATAAATAATAACTAGTAGGTGGGACCCCTTGTGACTCCCATTTAGCTCTTAACAATTATAACATAACTAGTTAATTAAACACGAACATCTCTCCTTGTGACCCCCATCATTACATGCATGTTTGACGATTTATCTCATTGATATTTGACATTATTTTCGAAAATACATTACTCATATATCCCAAAAAAACATGTTGTCCAAAACCTTTGAAGTCCATTGTCATCAACAATAAATAAAATAAAACTCAAAAACCATATTTTCCACTCTGAGATGCAATCTTTCCCTTATTGTTGTTGTCGCCCCTCGATCTCTCTGAATTTGGCTGTGGTGAGCCTTTAGGCCTAATCTCGTTGATCACATGAGAACAATCGTCCCTCAAATGCATCTGGGAAGACACCAATTTATCAGAGCCATTGGAGGGTGAGGAAGGGTCAGGAGTGGCTTTTCCTTTGTCAGGGGCATGGTGGGCCTCGGTTTTCAATATTTTGCTAGCATGGGAGGATTGCACTGTTGAGTGGGTAGGGGATGCTTGGACAATCTGATTGTTAGGCGGGGGAGCATGTAAAGACAAATTGGGCCAGCCACGATGTTGGGAGACTGTCGGGTGGACAATCTCTTGCCATCCATCATTTTCGGGAACCTCGGGTTGTAATGAGACATGAGGGGGCACGGGAATACCATGTATGAAGAACGTTGGCCTTCTTGGGCTTCTGTTCCAATTACCTCTCCCTCGGTTGCCTCTGCCATGGCTACCTCGACTAAAAAAGTTCATTCTTGCATGCATGATTGATTAGAAAATAGTTCCTTTACAACCATACATGACAACTCCTTAAAAATATGAAATAGACCTTGGCTCAGCAACATATCAGACTCATACAATCCAATCCATACAAATTGTTTAACTATTGTCAATGAGCAGGGGGTGAACAAAAGGTCCTGGGATATGCAAGGGGTTTGTATTGAGCGAAAAAAATGATAAAATGAAGGGGAAAAGAAACATGGTTACTGCTCACAGACAACACGCAATCAACTGTAATGTAAACCAAGGAACATGTCATTGTAATCCATCCAAGAAACTGTGATTTCCAACTGTTTCAATACAGAATTCTCTCAACTGTAATTAAATTTTAAGAACAAGGAGTGAAAAATGAATGTGGGAAGGCGATGGGGTTGTAATTAGCGAAAAGAGAAATAATGGTAGGGAAAGAGAGCAGATATTGTTCATAAAATTAATTAGGTAATCCATAACACCATTCTATATCAAACGTAAAAAGAAATAACACCAACCAAATAATCATTGTGATCAAATGAAAAACTATTGTGTATAATTCAATCAATTTTTTGCATTAACTTGCTCAATGTTTGCAATCAGATCTTTAACACAGTGTCACCAAAACAAGACAATATGCATCCCACAACAACTTGTAGAAGAGTTATGTTTCTTCTCATTTTTCCATTTAATGTCTTAAAACAATTCCCAAATGAATACATAGTCACTTATTTCCACTTTGTTCAGCGTCAACTCATCAACCACTGCCCATGAATTATTTCAATCATCAAATACAGACACAAAAATCGTGCTCGATTTCGTCCTTTAATTCATTTAATAATTAAATTGTAATGAGATTATACTGTCATAGAACCTGTGCCTATCTCTACTACGATGCATGATATTCATCAACGCACATAACGGATAGCCAGATATAACCATCAATATTTTAATTGCAAAGATCCTGACTTGCCATTTAAACACACAAACAACAATCACCATTTCAACTCATACTATGTTGTGGAATACACAGACCATTCGACAAAATGAAAGAGCATTTATGTGATTGTACAGGTCTAATCACTCTGAATCTAAACATCCACAATGTTGGGCTATCAATCCAATACAACGAGGCAGCAACAATATGCCCAATCTCATCTCACAAATCGATCAAATTGCAACAAAACCATATTGTTTAAAAACCTGTGACCATCTATGATGGCGCAATCAAATAATATCCATAGCATATATAGTGGATGGCCATGCCATAATTACCATGATTTCAATACTCCCATTTGTCAATTTAAAACACACAGTCACAACAATCATTAACTCAACCTAACATTTTGTGGGAAGGCCACACATACCCACGCATCATGCACGAAGCATTGTTGTGACTTAATCAATTTAAACTAATGTTGGGTTGACAATTCAATAATCACAATGTAAAAGACAACGACTGTGTATTCAATCTCATTTCTCCAATCAACCAATTAACCATGATGAGCTTATCAATTTGACTATTATAATAACCAATTGCAGTGAATAAACCAATAACCAAAACCATGATCAACATAATCAACATAGACGAGCCAACAATAGAACATTGTCGACGATGCACCACCAACTCATAACCATCAACCATATATCCAATAGGACATAACGAGTTCCCTTTATCAAAATTGGGCTTTGAGTAATCAAGGGTTCACCCTGTGGACCAACACAGGGAGACTGGAGTAGACCCCCAACATCGGGTGAGAACCTCCGAGACCATACGGTGGACACATAATGCATACCACCAATAACTTCGCAGACAGGGGGACAGTTCGTGAGATAGGAGAGACTATGAATAGAGGAGCAAAGGCTTCATTTTGGTCCTGTAACAACACTTAGAACATGCATGGTATAACCCTCATGGTTTTCCCAATCAACCGAAGAATGTTGAGATAAAACAAAGCTGAGAAATAGCAATCAACCTTAAGAAATCCCTTTGGCATAATGGCCATCATAACCCACTGTGCCAACATCAGTAACATGAACAAACCCAAACCCAAGTGAAATGATATGCAGTGACACAAGGTGTTTCAAACCCAGCAAACCCCATAACAACAAACGACTAGGTATGGTGATAAGAATGCATGGAGACAACCAACCAATTTGGACCAAATGAAAACCCTTCAACCAAGACCAATAAGGATGACAGAGAGCCTTCATGGCTTCTAACACTCAGAAAGATCAATGAAACTATGACTTCAAACATTATTGCAATGAAAACCACACCCACCATTCATTCTAGAAAAATATCACAAGTTTACATAGTTGCCAGAATTAAGGAAAGCACAGACCCATACATCACTGAGCCAATATCTATTTAACTAGAGTGGGTTCATCCACGTGATTGCAGGCACGGTCATAAGCGGTTTGGAGTCAAACTGCTTTTGGCCCCGCAATGCTCCTCCAACCTCCACGTGTCCTCCTGACGAAACCACGGTTCGAATTGCGGCATGCCCTCAATTTCTTAAACTCCTCGCAACTTTTGTCCTTGCAATGACATGGGATGACCGATCTCACGATCTTGATGATGACGTCCAGATCGATGATTCAAATATGTGCCCTTCTTATCTACGGACCATATCGGCTCCCTCTGAATCAACTGTCGATATCTCTTCGCAATTATGGACTCCGGGAGTTTGAAATCTCAAACCTGACTTCCTTGTGTACTCCAACCTTCTGGAACTGGTGATCTACAAACACCTGTCCCGTAATCAATGGTCCTTCCTTCACCTCGGATGGTTGACCTTTCAACTTAGATCAACGGTCCAACGACCCTCTTCTCGATCGACGGTCGAGACTTCCTCCGGGTCTCCATACTTCTGAGATCTCAAATCTCAAACCTCTTTTTCCCAAATGAGTTTTAACCAGATTCTAAGATCCATTGACGTGTGTCCTCCTGATCCAAATATCGAGGATTACTTCAGGAATTTACCCAGAGTTAACATATTTGCGCAACATCTCCTCTTAATCCAACGACTGTGAATCACTTCGGAACTTTACCCCGAGTTCATGGATTCGCATCACGTCTCCCTTAGATCTCACGGTCCAAATCTTACTTCGGGTCTTCGTGCTCCGGCGATCTCAGTTCTCAAACTGAAAACTCACTTCAACTTTTCCCCGGAGTTCGAGATCTATTGACAAGTGTCCCTTCACAGATCAATGACTCGCGGCTCATCGGCTCTTTGCACTTCGCATGTTTCAAGTTACAACTCAACTCCTCGCAATATCTGACGGCTCACGCTCGCATGACCGTTCCAACGTCAAAGGTTCACTCCAGGCGATCTGATGTCTCATATCTGTTCGGATGATCGAACGGCTGAGATTCCACTTTGGCATTCTGGAACTTCAGACTTCAGGAATCTCAAGTTTCAACCTGAATAACTTCTCTCTCCTCTGTACGTGAAATGCTAAGGCTCGTGCACTTCCTTTTGATACGACGACTGTCAGTCTGTTTCACGGTGATCCAACGATCACTGTCATTCTCTCTCCTGAGCTTCTGATATATCTCTGCTTGGAAGATTTATCCACTTTCAAAGGTTCATAACCTTTTTTCTCCCGACGAATCCGTCTCTGGGATCTCGTCAGCACTTGTGAGAAGTTTTATCTCTTCTGAGCTTCTACCCTTGAAAGGATTTCGATCTCCCACACACACCTTGCATTCTCGAGATTTCGAATAACTCGGTTCGAAGGATTTTCTTGCAAAGAAAATGCTTCTCGCCCAACTGGTTTTCTTCTGCGTTGGTTCTTCGAAGCTTGTTGGCTTCTTGACGTTGTGCACACCTTGCACCTGGTCTGAGTTTCTTTGGTTCTCTCTGAACTTCTCTGAGTCAATTTGAGACTCAATCGACGCACTCCTTATGTTCGAGATGCACACCTTGCATATAAGTATCAAAAGAGAAACAATTGAAACTCATCCAACTTCATCACAAACTCATATAGTCAATATCTCGAACAATCATACATGAACGAAATGAACTGAATCATACACACAGAAATCAACATTCATTCAATCACACATGAAATGAACACAGTCCAAGGATTTGGGACAATTTTTGTCTGTTCTATTCATTCATGAAAAACAAAATACATAGTGTTTATGCTACTCTACTATGTTCTACTAATATCTTACAATACTCGTACATACTCTCTCTGTCTGATCTATTATAATGCAACAATGAACTATCTAAGGACCGGCTCCACGAGCTCTCTTGTCCTGTCTGAATTCTATTTTATCAAATTCAAAGCTATTACCTACTCTGTCCTATTACAATAACTACCAGTTATTGCCAGATAGAGTCGACACTTCATATCTGCAATCCCTTACAGTCCTTCGAGACTTTACAAACAAGTTACATTTTTAAAATGTTGATCACAAAATATCTCAACAACCGATTTAATTCTGAGTTAAATGCTTGGTTTGAAATTCTGTCATTGCTAAGATGTCATTTGTTTGCCTCCACGCGTGCGTTGTTGACTTTGAAGGTGATGCTCCTACATCAGACAAGTGCGTCACTATGGATCCGGCGCTGATCCACATGATCATTGGATTAAGTATGCAAGGACCAGACCCTCCGAATTTCTACCTATGGAAGGCTCTAGATCGCACCCTGACGCAGCAAATAAAGGACACCTACAACGATGTGGAGAAGGGGAAGCGGGGCTACAAGGTAGCCTCCATCCAAGATGGCGCAGTGCGCCTAGCTTGCCATTTGATCGTTGGTAAGATCGTCAGGAAGAACAAACCAACACAAGTCACAGGGTTTGTCGTCAACCTCGTAGGAAAATGCGTTGAAGGGATGTAAATGAACTGGGCGAGCTACCTCGTCAACCAATTGGAGCAAGGTTTTCGCGAAGTACAGGACCAGGGCTATGAGTTTCACTTCAGTTGGTTGTTGATTCTCATTGCCTTCATCGCTTGGGAGATGCCAGAGGGAGCGACCTTCCCTAAAGTTGAGCCGTCTTAACCATTGGCCGCGAAGTTCACTACCGTGTCGTATTCGAGTGACATGGCGAAGCAATGGCAGTCCAATGTGGTATTCCACACCTATTACTTGTAGCTAAAGAGGGCCATTGAATCCTTCCCTCACATGACACCGAATACACTCCATAGGTTCAGGCCACTTGCGAAGTTCCACGTAGACAGGGACTTCATTTACATCACTACGCATCGGGACAAACAAAAGGAAGAGCTCCAATCCTATTACAAACTCACCGAGGAAGATATGGAGGAAATAACCAAGGAATGGCCTGCATAATTCCTTGTACCAGTCGAACAGACAGAACTCTCCGAGCCTGACCTCATCCGAAGTCCTGTAGTCACTCGAGAAGAGTATGGTGGACCTAGTAGCAGCAAGAAGAAAAGGAAAGAATAAGTACAGGAAATAAACAATGCATCAGAGGAAACTACGATTGATTCACCTGAAGGAGGAGGAGGTGACGAAGTGAACCAAGAAGATAAAAAGGAAGAATACAGGCAGGAAAAGGGCGAAGTGACACCGCCTAAAGACCCCCCTACAGAGGTCGAGACATCAAAGAAAAGAAAGGTTTCCCTGAAGAAACCTTCAGCACGGAAGAAGTCATGAGCCAATAAGCCCCAGTTACAGACTGTGCTCACGATGGATGATATTGACCTCATCATCATCGCTATAGCAGACACTTCAGAGGATATTTTGCAACGAAATGAAGCAAAGCAAGAGACAATGTATGATAGGATCGAGGCGGAGTTGAAAGGGGTACAACAAGCCCTTTATTCGAACCACGTTGTGTCTACTGCGCCATCGTCATTAGAAGGTATAGAATTGGGAAATGAGCCTACCCAACTATGCAGATTAGCAGATGCGACAGAGGCTCACCTTTGTCATGTACAGGAAGAAAAATAATAGGCCATAGAGGCCTTGAAGCAAGCAAAGTAGGAAGCCCTAGATCAATGTCGGGTTGTGCAGCAAGAGAAAGATGACCTCCAAGCGAAGTTCTAAACGGACAAAGAGCAGATCCAGAGAGAGAAAGATCGGTTGCTCACGGAGCATATTGGAGTTAGAGAAGCAGTAACTAGAGCACTTCGCTCTGTGTTGGGCCTGGAACAGATGGAAGAAGAGACAGCTGAGAGCCAAGTGAGGAAGCTCCCTGAAGCCATTCAACAACTCCAAGCAAGAGTAGCAGAACTAGAATTGCAAGCAGTGTCGAGCACTCCGTAGGAAGTGCAAGATCAGAGGGAAGAAATTGTTAGGAGCGCAGTCAAAAGAATCAAGGCATTAGCGTTATAATGCAAGCAACTCAGTAATCAAAGTGTGCAGACCTATGAGCGCCTTGCAAAGGACCCAGAACTAAGGACATTGGAGTCACAGCTCCAGGAGGTGAAGCAACAAGCATCGACAGTGCAAGTGCAACTGAAACTGCTTTCAGCGGTCCAAAAGATGAAAAGGTCATAGGAACAACATGCAGTTTAGTAGCAGGTCCATGCCATCTAGAGTAGAGTCATGAAAGTGACCCAAAGACTCCAGCCGGTACAGGACGAAGCCTGCACACTTTTTGAGGAGATCGAGGGACAAGGTGGAACAAGTGGTCACCACAGTGGAACGACGCTTGGAAGGGTCTGTCACCGAGAAAGTCATTCAGGAGTTCACCAATAAGGAGGCTCTCGTGAAGCAGCAAGTTGAGGCAGCTCGAGCCAAGCTCAAGGCCTTCGAAGCAGAGTTGCCCAGATCAAAGTGACTCGGGACGAATCACAGGTGAGTGTTGGGCCATTGTTGGCCCTTGACCAGGTTTTTAGGAAACACTAGTCATGTTGACCATTTTGGGGACTTCAATAGGTTGGTCGAAGACAAAGCGCCTAGGCGAAGCGAAGATCGCGGGATCTCTCTCCCTTTTGCAGGATTTTTGGGTTTTAGGGCTTATGTAACGGGTACGGGATGTCGACCCATGGGTCTTACCCATGTTTAGGCCCATTTTATAATGTATAAATAATTAAATAGGACTTAGAGTGAAGTAGTATGAAGTAGTTAGATCTATGTGATTGAATTAGCTTAGTGCATGATTTGTTGGCTTTGTGCCAAGATTGTGCTAAGACTTGCAGAGCTAAGTGTAACTGATTGTAAGAGATTGTGTATGGCTTTGTGCTCGGACTGAACTCGGAAGGAGGATCTGGCGAGGTGCGCGCAAACCTCCTATCCTTTGCGGAGTTGGCTTTGTGGCTTTGTGTATGTAAGAAAATCGGAAGAAGCTAATAAAAGAGGAGAAGAGTTGGTGGACGTAGCCCCGCGCTGGGGGTTAACCATGTATATCCTGTGTTGTGGTTGATTTGTGCAATGTGGTTGATATGTTATTGATGTGATTTATGCTTAGTGTTGTAATATTTATGTATGTTAGATGCATATGATGTAGTAGCTTAGTTCTTAATAACATGAAGGAAGGCTAGATCTACTTTGATGCTATGTGTTGAATGATTAGATGTGATTGAATCTTGATGAATATTGCATTGTTTTGTAATTAGGGTTTTAACCTGCGATGTGAATAAGGGTTAAAGACTAATGAATGTTAATTTCTAAGTGCTCTATTAAGTATTGTGATCACAAATCTCTGTCCCAACTAAGTTGTAGACACTTGAGTCCTGCAGCCCCCCTGCCTCTACCTGGGGTGACACTTCATCTACTTCGCAGGTGTTGTCGAACGGGTCGGTAGTTAGGGTTTTGTTGGTGCGTTTTTGAAGCATTGAACCATGGGTATGCCCCTGTGCCAACATACATATTGGTGCTCTCCATGATATACCTTCCAGTGGTTAGACTGCTTTCTTGAAGGACCTGCTCTAATACCAATTGTTTGAATACTGAGAGGGGGGGGGTGAATCAGTATGAGCACTTTTTACCACTTTCAATCACAATATATAAAATTCAAATTTATCAGTAGTATATCATTTATGATTTCATTCAATATATAATGAGAATATAACCATAAGCAAAATCATCACATCAAATAACAACATGCACAATACACCAGAATTTACGTGGAAACCCAAATGGGAGAAAACCATGGAATGTTTTCTTATATATATCAAGAATACATTCATAGGAAGCACCAACTAGAATGAGGCACCAACCTTCTGATTTACAGGCACTAACCTGAAGGAAACTACAACTCCCTGAATTCTCCGACACCAACCGGAAGGAGGCACCAACCCCCTGATTTACAGGCACCAACCTGAAGGAAGCACCAACTCCTTGAGTTCTCCAACACCAACCAGAAGGAGGCTACAACCCCATTTCATTTTCCCATCCTGCCACCTTGAAATATAAGAGTAGACTCATTGTCACTACCACTGACCAACCTATAACTGCCATTGTCACTGATATATCAACCAACCCGTGACTGTCACATCAACTAACCTGTCATCGTCACATCAACCAACTTGTCATTGTCACTGTCACTGTCACATCAACCAACTTATCATTGTCACATCGACCAACCTGTCACTGTCACTATCACATCAACTAACATGTCACATTCACTGTCACATCAACCAACCTGTTACTATCACTACGGCAGATATATCATCATCAACCAACTATAACCATATCCACTCACATGGATACCAAAACCATCACCATACCATGTACATCAACCATGCACGTTAATCATCAACCATGTACCACAACTTGTACCATACCATGTACATCAACATGTACCATACCATATACATAAACCATGTACCATGTATCCAAGATGTGTCAATGTCTCAACAATATGCCTCAAACATGTGATAACATCACCATGACATATACCAAATCAGATACCAATGTCGCCAAGATATACTTATAACAATGTATCATATCATCACAAAAGTGTACCAGATCATATACCATCATAATCAAGACATGCCTCAAGCATGTGCCATAAACATAACCCTCAATAACACATGTAAAGAATACCTTTGATTCTGTAGCAGACTTGATACACATAATTACAGACATGTAGTTCTTCCTCAACTTCAACAACAAGAGAATAACATCTTCATCAAACTTTACCTTAATCTCGCGGAACTATTTTGGATTAGTCACAAACCCAAACTTTCAACAAGCATAACTTTGCACCTAAATTTTAGCCTATTATGGAGAGTGAACTTGTACAACATGCCATGTGCTCAATATTTGATATTTGATTCTTAGAACACATCATCACAAGACTTCATCCTCCCTTGGAATTTTTCCCTTCTTTACTTCATCTTCCCTCTGAAATTCGCCTCAGATCTCTTTGGTTACCTCAGATAAGAATCACTTACTCACATAGAAGATATTCAATAGAACATGTGTGTGAATGTACTTATCATGACTTCTTGAGGTGTATATTTACTTTTTCTAAGTAACATATTTCCTTAACTTTATGGCTTCTTGAACTTTCTTGTTACAACCACTTTACCCTTTCATTAGTGACTTGCAACCAATTGGGGGCTTCTTGACCCATATTGCAACCAATTAGAGGCTTCTTGACCCATATTGCAACCAATTTGGGGCTTCCAACTTTGTGACCTCATAACTCCTCAATCGTGAGGAACTATGTGATGTTCCATCTACCACTGGAAACGACATGACAAGGACTATCCATCTATGAGTGTGTTACCTACATTTACATTGTCCTTCATGTTCTTATTCCTCAAATAAATTTAGGCTTCATGACCACACCCATGGGTTTCTTGTAGACTTCTTCAAAGCGTCTTCCCTTGAGGTCCATGCTTAGAGCTACGCCATAAGGGGACCACTTTGGAGACTTTTCCAAGTACACCCATCACATATGTTGACATAAATAACAACCATTTCTTGTTGACATCAATGAAAACCAACTATCCAACAACATCAATGACAACCAACTATCCAACACACAGTGAGATATAGAGAAAATCCCACCTTTTTCCAATATCAAAATATCCAAATTTCATCCTTTTGTAGGTAACCATGGATCTCGTTTTCTTGTAATGTATGAGATTTTTATAGCACTGTATATTGTTCGACAACCCAGGTATTCCAACAGAGGGAAAACACCTTCAATAACCACTCACATAACCATATCAAAGATCAACACACAGGTGTTTTGACGTGGCAAAACCGCTACGGGGAAACACCCACGGCCCACGCCAACGCGACCACTTGGAGTAGTTTATTAATGCAAAAGAAAAAGATTACAGAGAGATTTTACAAGAGCGTTTCTCACAATCCATCAGCAAATGACCCTCCATGCTCTTTAAATATAGATCATGAATCAATCAGGTGTTAAGCCACGAATCAATGGCCGTTAAGATCGAGGAGAATATGAGCCGTTAGATCACTCTATGTCGGGAACATATCCTGACCGTCGGATTTCCTAACTAGAAATGCATACTAAAGAAACACACTTTTACCTAACAACACATTAGACCAAGTAGATCTTAACTAACTCCCAAGTGTCTAAATATCCTAACATCCCCCCTTAAGAACAACTTGGGATAGGATTGAAGGATTTACAATAGTGACACAATAGAAGAAGGAAGGAGGCATTAGAGCCTATCCCCCCTTAATGACAACTTCCTGGACTCCTAACATACATCGAAGTTTGGAAAACTTTGCTTCTGTAAGAGACTTTGTGAAAATGTCTACAACTTGATCTTTTGTAGGGCAAAAGAGCACTTTAATAACTTGATCGTGAATGAGCTTTCTGATGAAGTGCATGTGTAGCTTGATGTGCTTGTTGCGCTAATGTTGAACTAGGTCTTTGGCGAGCTTGATGGCACTCTGATTGTCACACTAAAGGCTGGTCGGATGTTGTTGTTGGAATCCAAACTCTTAAAGGATCTGTCGAAGCCACAAGGCTTCCTAACTTGCATTTATCGTTGCTCGGTACTTTTCTTCTGTTGAAGAAAGTGCAATAGTCTGTTGTTTCTTACAAGCCCAAGTGACAAGTCCTGAACCAAGGATGAAAACATAACCAACAGTAGAATTTCGATCATCAGGGTTGTCGACCCAATCTGAATCAGTGAAACCAATCTATAAAGGAGTCCCCCTTGAGCTGTAATGTATCCCGAAATAAACTGTACCATGGATATAGCGAAGTATCATTTTAGTTGCTTTCCAATGGTTTTCATGGGGTGTTTGCATATATCATGCAACAAGACCAACAACAAAGGAAAGATCAAGACAGGTATGAGTCAAGTATAAGAGGCTACCAACTAACTGACGGTACAAGGTGGCATCAACTTCAGGAGAAGTACAGGTGGCAGTAAGCTTGACTCCAAACAGGAAGGGAGAAGGGGTTGGTTTACAATCATCCATGTGAAAGCGACGAAGAAGGTCACAAGAATACTTATATTGGGAAAGAAAAATTCCTTCATTGGTTTGCAAAACTTGGAGGCCACGGAAATAGTGCAAAAAACCTAAGTCTGTCATTTCAAATTTCTTCTTAAGGCTGGTTTTCACATGGTTTAAAAGTTTTGAGTCACTACCAGTAAGGATAAGGTCATCAACATAAAGGACAAGGATTACGAGATGGCTTCCTACTTTCTTGGTATAGACATTAGGATC
>ML789565.1:200937-212061 GCA_009831015.1 Picea engelmannii
ATAAATATATGGATTTTTAAGTATATACATCAATAAATAAACAATGACACCCATTCAAAGTAATAGATGAAGTGAAAGATTAAACTTTGAAGCGGCCTTTTCTCAAAATCCCTAATATATATATATATTTTCCGTATATACATCAACAAATAAATATATAAATATATGGGTTTTTCCGTATATACATCAACAAATAAATATATAAATATATGGTTTTTTCCTGGGCTTTCCTTTACATCCGTACTTGAAAACAGGCACAAGGTTCAAATTTCACTCCATTTTTGTGAGTTCATATTTCTTCTGCAACGCTAGTATCATTCGAAGACAAAATACTGAAGTCACTATGTCAGATATAATTTATCCCGAAACCCGGAGATATCAAAATTCCTGTTTTATTTGAAACAATAGGGATATGCAGGTAGCGGGAGGGTTTGCATGGTTTGTTAGGGTTTGAATCAATGGGTGCACCGAAGCAGAAATGGACAAAGGAGGAGGAGGCGGCTCTTCGAGCGGGAATAGAAAAATACGGCCCCGGTAAATGGTCTGCAATACTCAAGGATCCTGCCCTCAGTTGCTATCTGGCATCGCGTTCTAACGTGGATCTCAAGGTATACTGTTTCTGTTTTTCTTTTCGTTTTAATTTTTTTTTTTGGGTAATTTTAATATTTGTTTGGGGTGGGTGATGTTTGGAAATTTTGTATAATGTACGGTCATATTTATTTTTAATTTCTACGATAACAACGGGGTTGATGAAGGCATGGTAGTGTCATAGCCCCACCAGGTTCAAATCCTGGCACTTCCCACAAGGGGGCTGTTGATTAGCAGTGCTGTCATGGCCGTTAAGTCAAGGCGTGTGGTATGCCTCCCGAGACGGAATACATAGAAGCGCCGACCTCTTGAAAGGCGGTTAATGCCTTTGTCATAGGAACCTTTCTGAAGTTTCCTATTTATGTTTGCTGTTACTTTTAGAGCCCAGACCCAGTTTCAAATTCGCCAAAGACATATTGCCGCATTAATTGGATTCTCAATTTAGAAGAGGTGTCATAGATATCTATTTTTTAAACATGAGCATTCAGTCATTAACACCCATGAACGAAGCTAGTTAACTATTTTATATGCCACATATGTGGGAAGTCAAGGTCTCTAGAGCTTTCTGTTAGACATGTAATCCTTGGGATTGCATTCGTATAACATTATTGTAAATACGAAGAGTCACCCACTGGGGAAGACCAACAATATTCATTTGTATATTTATTGAGCTTCATGTTAATGAATTAATCAAGTGTGGAGTTACAGTTCTGCCCATACTTGACCTGTCAGGGGTATCAGAGCTAGCAAAGGTTAACTCCATGATTTGTTCCCTCGGTGTTTCCTTTCCCCTCGTGAGCAGAAAACGCCCTCTGCCATCTATGCTATCTGTTCCTTTGATTGGTTTTTGTGCCCAACTGAGTGAGTGACCGTTTGCAGGTCTGTCCTATCCATTCTAGTTTGCGCTCTCTCTGCTGTGTGCACTTCTCCTCTCCATCTGCACAAAACCCTAATTTGCATAAAGGAGTCAGACCTCTGTTGTATGATTTTCACAACATTCTTAGCATGCGTTCCTTTTTCGCGCGACTTTCCATACGCGAAACCCTAGCTCTTGGGCTTGTGGGCATTGATTTTCTTTGTGCTTGAATCTGGGGGGTTAACTTGCCACTCAACCATCTCCTTCTGAAGCGTATTGCAAGCTATCTTGCTCAGCCCCTTGCGAGTAGTGGAGGTACTGCTGCTGATGATGGCATTGGCCATTGTAATTTGCGGTGCAAATGGAGTAAGATTGAAGAGAGTGCAGGCTTGGATATGAAATTGCAGAGTCTCTCATCGCCGAAGCTAGACAAATGTAAATGACTCCATGGCTTGCTCGCATACAGAAGAGAGAATAAATCCCTTTGCCTCGCTCGCAAGTTAAGCTCTGCTCCTGCTATGGTAAATTACTTCGGTTCTCAACACCCATCCCAGGTGATTGTGGGTTCGGCTTCGATTGTCCTTTTGAGGGTCATAATATCACTTTGAAGCTTACTCATATTTTCCCTCGCCTTGCACCTTCCTTAGTCTGCGCTCTCCTATGCATGATCGACCCTCGATTAGGGTTTAGGATCTTCCACATGTTGGGCATCTCCAAGCATGCAAACCTTCATCTTAGGGTGAAGAATGAGAGGCAGCTTCATAGAGCCACAATTGTCGGCATCGACTGAACGTGAATCCATGTAACAAAGACATTTATTCTAAGTCGAGAAGAATAGGGTAGATCAAAGGGAGAAATTATAAGAGTTCTGTTGAAAAAAGATGCATTCTCTCATCTCCTTAGTCGACGTGGTGTTGACTGGTAAAAAGAATTATCGAGAATGATATAGAAAGATCAAAAGCACTTTGATCTTCGATGACTTGTGGAATGGTATAGGTGAAGCAACGCCCGCCAATGAAGAAGAAGATGAGTCAAAAGCATAGCCAAAGAGTAGCATGTAGATTTTTGAGGAACTAGAAGGCTGCTTAATAGGTCTGTCTTTGACCTCTTGTTGGGCTCTAAGTTTGAGATAACAAAGCTGTCCTTGTTGCTGTTTTAGGACAACAAACAGGTTTGAAAATTTTGCCTTCAAACTGATGGTTAAATGCTCTTTTAAGGTGCCCTTGCAAGTGCTTCCGTAACTAGTGTTAGCACATGCAAATACCTTAAAACATATAACAATCCTCTAGGATCTTTTAACAACTAACTAGGCTAAAAAATAACTAAGCATGCATGACAAAAGAACACATCATGTTTTTGGTCAACATGACCCTGGAAACCCCCCCCCCCCCCCATGGGGAAAACCAGTTAGAGAGATAGATATATATTGGAGATCTCAAAGCAAATGTTACAGCAAGTAAATACACAAGGAACCTGATACAATCCAAGCTTATCCTCAAGATTGTAATGGAGTTCCTAAAAACTTGTGCCTGTTAGCCATGGACTTGCGCCCCCTTTGCGTCTTTGCTTGCCAGAATGAAGTGTTGCGTCCTCCTTGAAGCTCTTACCTGTTATGTGAGTACTTGCGCCCCCTTCTCCACAAGGTGCGCCCTCTCCAAGCAACTCTCTCCAAGAATGAAGTGTGCCCTCAAGGCATGAATGCGCCCATGCACTTCTCTTTGCTAGTTGCGCCCTCAAGCTTTGAGTGTGCCTTCTCCTAGCTCACGCCCCATGGAAGTAAAGGCCTTTAACCCATGCACCCTAGCCTCTCACCAAGGCACCTCCTCAACCATCAATGCTTCATCCAACACTTGTGCGCCCTCCTCTCCTCAAGAATGCGCCCAAGCCTCCAAACCGCCACTCTCTCTTCTCTTCACTCCTTTTTCTCCTCACCCAAATCTCTCAAGTGAGCAAGTGAACAATGAGCCTCATCCTTACCCTTTTCCTCCTTTAGCCTCTCTTTGGCCAAACCTAAAATACCAATGGCCTAGATTCAACCTAGCCATGTCTAATCAATGGGTGAGATTTAATCTCAAAAATCTCACTTAGAAAACCCACTTTCTCAAGTTTCCCTAGTTTGCTTTATGTCTATTAATTCACCCACAAAGTGAATTAATTGTCACTTTATGACTTAAGTGACATATTTCACTTTTGACTTAAATCTCCCAAGTCAAAGTGAAATTAGAACATAAAATAAAGTATTAAGGGTAATAGTCTCCCCCTCTGTGTTTAGAGACTCACAAACACAAGGGGACCACTTTCCAAGGTACCCAAAAGTCAACATAGTAGACCAACCATTCCTACATCAAACAAAGAACCTTCCATATGGAAGGACAAAGACCAAAAAGCATATACTGTGATTTCTGCGATAGTAAGTGAAGAGTTGAGCTACCATATTGCTTCCATTAACGACTCCTATAGTGCTTTGAAGAAATTGAATGACTTGCATAACACACTCGGAATTGGAACTCATACAACAGATGGTGAAGCTCTTTAATTTAGAGTTGAAGAATGATGACCCTATGGCTTTAGCTTTTGAAATCAAAGCCATAATGCATGACATTGATGCCACTATGGCAAAGACAAACCTCCCTCTCACAATCTTCATTAAGGCCCTCTACCCTACATATTCTCACTACCTTGAATCTTTGCAAGCTTGTGGTCAAATGAAATCCATCACATTTGACAAGCTGGTGGAGAAAGTTGCAAAACGTGAGAAATCCTTTGGAAAGAAGTCAACCCATTCCACGGGTGAGATTGTGTGTCTTGCTTAGAAAGGGAAGAGTCAATCACATGATTCTTCTAGAGGAGAGGGCAACAAAAGAGGACGTGGAAGAAAGACTTTCATAGGCATGGGGTAGACACAACTAAGGCGAGAGATCCAATCTCCACTGTACCCATTGCAGAAAGAATGGGTCACATGAAGTGAAAGGCTACAGAGTCCCATGGGAGAAGATCAAAGAAGACATCTAGAATTAGAAAGAAGACAGAGGTAAAACTTCAGAACCAGCGAAAGGTAAAGCATTTGAATCTGCTCATTACGTTGTTGCCCATTGCAATATAGGAGTAACTAAAGATTTGTTCAACACTTCATTTGCTTCTTGGAGAGATACATGGCTTCTTGACACAGGTGCAACCTACCGCATGGCATTCCGAAGAGACTTTTTCGAAAATTTCAATGACAATATAGATGGCATACTATATTTTTGCAGATAAATCGAGTCTCAAACCTTCGGGAATAGGCACCATTTGGTTTAAGTTGCATGGACTCCCGGATTTTCTTCTGTAGAATGTGCTCTATCATCTTGAGCTACGAAGGAACTTGTTGTCCCTTGTGCACATTCAACAACAAGGCCACTCTGTTCATATCTTCGGTGGCAAAGTTGAGATAAGGAAGGATTCCGACAACATGATTGTCTTGATTGGAGTGGAAGATGGAGGACTGTTGAAGTTAAAAGGGACATCTGCACATGCACATAATTTTGCATACCTCTCTCATCACAATGAAGGTACAATTCTATCTAGTCTCTTGTGGCATGCTAGATTTGGTTATGTTAATTATGACAACATTCAGTTGCTGAAAAAGAATGGTGTTTCTGGTTTGCCTACTATTCCTAGGAAATTGAAGCAATGTGATGCTTGTATTCTTGGAAAGCATAGCAAACAACCATTTCATGATTCTACTTTCAGAGCATGTAGAAAACTTGAACTGATTCATTTTGATTTGTGTGGCCCTATGTCTATTCCTTCTGCAAATGGAAATAAATATATCATGTCTTTTATTAATGATTACACCAGAAAGTGTTGGGTGTACTTTTTGAAAGAAAAATCACAAGCTTTTGAAACTTTTAAAATTTTTCATGTATGGATTCAAAATGAAATTCAGTCTCGTATTGGCTCTCTTCACACTGATAATAGAGGAGAATATACATCTAATGAATTTGAAAGCTACCTTCACCAACATGGGATCAAACATCAAACCACAGTTCCATACAATCCTCAACAGAATGATGTTGCTGAAAGAATGAATAGGACTCTCCTAAATATTGGTCGTTCCATGATGTTTTTCAAGAATGTAAAATTGATGTTTTGGGCTGATGCTATTCAATGTGCAACTTATGTGAAAAATAGGTGTCCATCTCATGCTCTTGAAACGGAAACTCCTTTTGAAATGTGGTATGGCCTCATTCCTTCGGTGAGGCATCTCAGGCTCTTTGGTTCCACCTTCTGTGCCTTGATTTCTAAGGAACAAAGAAGCAAGCTTGAAGCAAGGAGTCAGAAGTGCATATTCTTGGGGTACTCAAATACCACCAAAGGATTTCGCCTCTGCAATGAGACAAACAATAAATTCATTCTTTCTAGAGATTAATCTTTCTTGAATCCTCCAAGAATGACAAAACTGTTGAGACACAACTTGATCATTTGGACAAGTTCACTCGTGTAAAGAGATATAATGAATTTGATAATGCGATTCCACATCTTGAAGGGGGGATCCCTATATTGGGTCAATATATGGAATCTCCTTTTCTTTTGAAGCACCATCTTCCCCTCGTGAAGAAGTTCCAACCACTTCATCAGAACTTGAAGTTCAATTGGATGATGTGATTGAGAGAATTGAAAAGCTGAGTTTGGATGAGAATTCAGGACCATCTCAATTAGTTGAGCAGCCTAGACCATCTCAGAAAGGTCCACCAAAATGGCTTGTTATCACAAGATTTGTACCTGTGCAAAGCGCTACACAAGATCCCAATCTTATGTAACGATTGGAGGTATCTACCACTGTCACTTAAGCAGATACTTCCCTCGTTTTAGTGAAGGAAAGAAATCCAACACTAGGGAGGCTTCCATGGTGACCTCAAGGGATCAAGTAGCAAGATTAGCCAAGCCTACAACCCCCTATATTGGTCAGTCAAATGCTTAAGCTAGGTCTAAGAAAAGGTGAACGGAAGAATTGGATTGAATGAGGTAATTGGGCAACCTGTACGAGACAATAAACTGTTCAATGCATAAAATCATCAATTACCAAGTCATATAGCATATCAATCACCTTTAGACACTAGATAGCAAGAAAAACCAATTGCTGTTGTAAAATTACAGCAGTAAACTAGTCTATATCAGCAAATAGTATTTTATAACAGCAGTAGGAAAAACAACCCAGAAAATTAGCAATTGACTCTTAAAATTTAGTATACAACAAGAGGAACAATATCCAATTGCTCGATAATAATTCTGAGCAGTTTTAGCCACAATATTAAGTAATTATGCAGCAATAAATTGCAACCCTAATGGCTGTAGCATTCACTTTATGACAACAAGAAGTTATCCAATGAAATTGCCAAGCGTTGAGGTACAATTATCATGCCAATGATGTCATAAAGCTAATTTAAATGAGGGTTTTGAGAGTTATTGTAAGTATAGTATCACAAACGATAAGGCTAGTGTTGTTTACCTCTTTGGGCCATGGAGTCAAGCAACACTTCAAAAGCTGAATTAAATATTCAAGAAGAGTGAAGCTTTGAACCCTAGGGTACAACCCCTTTTGGACCTTAGGATCAAAACCTACAAGAAAACAATCCCTAGGATGCAAACTCTTATGGATCCTAGGTGCTGTTTTCTTTCTTCTAGATTGTCTAGTTCAAGGATCAAATAGACTAAAGTCAAAACCCTAAGGTGCAACTCCTTATGGACCTTAGGTCTTTGAATTTAGCTAGAGACTAGTCCTAGGGTGCTAACCCTTATGGACCTTAGAACTAGGTCTTAACATTCATCCATCCAAAAATGAAAAGCATCCACAAAAATCCTTCCTCCAAAAAGTGTGCACAAGATTCCAAGAGACCAAGAGAGGTAGAGCGAAACTTTTCTAGAGAGCTCTCTCACAAGTGTGAGGAGTTGTGATGATGATAAAATGATTTGAGTGCTAGCCTCATTTATATGAGGTAACCCTCGCACATTTGTCCACCTAATAAAACAAAGTGACAATAATTCATGATACAAGTGGGGCCTGTTAGAATATGATGGATGTGCTCGTTTAACCATAGACAATATCACTATGGTCACCCAACCATAGGCCAAAGCCACCCCCGAGCACCTTAACCTTGACAGAGAATCATTTCGGAAGCAAACCCTAGGCTAGATAGCCAAACTGGATAGTGCACCTCTCTCCAAGGGTAGCGCACCAAGCAAGAATAATAGAAACTGATTAGAAAGTCCAAACCCAGAGAAGACCAAAACTATAGACTGGCGGCAACAACTTCTCCAGAACTTGCGCACAAAACTGCCCAACTGTAGTGCGCACAAGTGTGCTCTACAGTTCTGAGAATGCCTGCTAGAATGAAGACTGGCCTCTTGTATTTATACTAAATCTGGCAAACTGCCTGGGCCGACTTCTCATTCTGGGTGCCTATTTACTTAGTATAATGGTTAAGAACATGTGTTTCCTCTTAAGAGGTCAGAGGTTCAAATCCAGAGGGGGGTAGGGTATGTATACCTTCGTAGACTTTACCAGTCAAATCGTTGGGCGGAGGGGGGTCCCTTGTCCCACAATCAAGGGGGTCTCATACACCAATTTGGTGTGTTGGCTTGGCCGTGACCTTAAAAATAGATTATTATTATTATTATTATTATAACATTTCTTTTAGCCAACTTCTTAACTTCTTCTCTTGGAGGCTAATAACCTAATACAAGTTATCCTCTTGAGCCGACTTGTCTTCTAGGGTTATTAGCCAACTAATTAGGGTTTCTTCTTGCTTCCTGGAATATTCTATTCTCGCTAGGTTTACACGTGGAGGTAAATACCCCCCGCAACTACCATAATATCCGCACTCCCTCCTAGCTAGGGAGGTATTGAAGGTAATGGTCTTGAGCACAAACATACCATTCACTCGGTAGCATCAACATAGTTGTATAGACTATCTCATGACTAGATCATGAGCACCATCATCACTATCAGTGTCATTAGCTGCTTCATCTCTCGAAACCATACTCCATCTGAGTAATCAGACATGATGCTGGATAAGTCACTCACTCCACAGAGTGACACAAGAGCCATTCTTCTAATTCGGACATGTCCTAGAAGAATAAATGTCTTGAACCATTGTCCATTTGGGAAATCTCTGTCCAGTGATCATCCATCTAGCTGATAATCATTTCCAACACTACTGATAGTCTTCAAGGCAATCGGAACAATGTCATTCAATAGAACACAACTGTGTCTATCCATAGTAGTACACAACTACAATCTAGTGGTACACTGCCACACCAAGTAGCACACAGTTACTTGATTAGTAACATATAGTCACAATCAGTGGAACACATCCACCACAGTAGTATACATCTACTGTCCGGAGACATACAGTCTCCATAACAATCATATCATCTGGTATCAACCTGCAGAGAAAACATTGTTATGATATAAACTGAATCATCTGGGCCATTCTTCCACTCACATCTGTGAGATCTGGAAGAGCATCTGCCCTCAGAAGGTAAAACATCAATGATGAGCTATCGGGACTATTCTTCTCAAGCAAGGAAGAATAACTGTCCCGATTTCTGAGCTTGGACCATTCACCTATCTGGGCCATTCCTTCGACACTAAACAAAGTGCAACTTGGAGAGAATGAATCTGCCTTAGGGAATGCCTGTCCTTGATTGCTGAACCCAGACCATTCGCCTATTTGGGCCATTCCTCYGGCACTAAACAAAGTGCARCCTRGAGAGAATGAATCTGCCCTAGGGAATGAYTGTCCGGACCATTTCCTAAGGAAATGACTGTCCTGCACCAACCTCCAAAACGGACCATTCTTCGAAACTGCTCACAACTGTGAGCTTCGAAAGAATGATTGTCCGGCGAGGCGGACTAGTCTTCTTGACTACCACTGAGAGTGATTGTCAAGAAGAGAGACTGTTCTAGACCATTCCCTATGTTAACCACAAGGGGAATCGTTGTCTATGGTACATCAACAATCCATCGAACCATTTTCATTACGAAAATGACCGTTCGATCTGGACCATTTTCTGAATTGGAAAATGTCTGTCCGTCAGATATCTCAAACCACTTTCTGAACTGGAAAGGAACTGCTCATCCTGGACCATTTTTCGAACTGAAAAATGACTGTCCATAAATCAATAACACATCAGTGGTCCCTCCCAACCTGGGAGTCATCTCTTCCTTTTTCAATAAGGAAGTCGTCTCCACGAGCTCCAACTTGAGTACGCAAACTCTTTTATCTTGGACAAAGGCTTTACCAAAATGTCTGCCTATCTGCTCATCTGTGGAGATATATATATTGGAGAACCACTTCTCTTTTCTGGACTTCATTACGGAGACTGTAATGCTTGATCTCAATGTACTTCGGTCTTTTTGGAACACTGGTTTTCTCTGAAGGCTTCATATAACTTTGATCATTACAATATATCATAGTTGAATTCAGCTCTTTTGTTTCTTGCTAGCTCATAACATCGTGGCAAGGCTCAAACTGGAACATATCCATGTGTCACTTATTCTGTCATCATGAGATCTTTGTCATGGATTGGCAATCCATCATTCTGGAGTTCTGAGTAACCATTCTGATATAATATAGAAAGTTTTCACCACGCTTCTGTTGTGCATTGGAGGTTCTCTACCAAGTTGTCTTCTTTCATCTGCATACAAGGGTCTCTTTCTGGTATACCTCAAATCCTTGAGGTTGCTCTTCATACGCTCTTTGTTCAAATATTCTGGAGAACAATCTTTGTCAATCCTATGGATATTGCGGACGATATAATGGCTCATGTAGAGGTATGTCTGGCTTACTGGAACAAGCAATCATCATAGTCTTCCCCCTCCATCTGGGAGAGCCTCTAGTTCTGGATCTCGCAATGCTTACATTCATAAGTCTTTCATACACTGTTCTTCATCACAACTTTCAGTTCCTCTGCTTGATTGCTTTTAGTGAGTTCAGATCAGGCTGGTAGTCTTGTGATTCTCGATACAATGATTGGTTGTTCTAGCTTTTCTTTCTCTCTTGGAATCTTCATGTTCTTCCTTGTGTTTCTCTTTAGCTCTTGGGTCCATGGAGTTTTCTATAGATTCCATTCCCTGAAGATTTCCAACTTCTTTTTTTAATCATAGGATCATGGATGTGGATGGACAACCAGGGGTACTTTAAGGCTTCTTTTTGAAGAAGACTTCTTCTAAAGTCAAACTGAACACGTGCTGCTCTTCATGGTTGCTGCCATTGATGGGAACATGGATAGATACTTGATCATCTTCAGTGGATTATATTATTTAGGATTAGCTCCCTCCTAATCCTTGCTTCATGCATGAGTGCATGCTCATCTTTTGGAATTCTGTAATCAGCTCCCTCCAACTAAGAGAGCCCACGCTTCTGTCTACATCCTTATTGCCTTCTGCAAAGTGTCATAAGTCCTTTTCCAATTTCTTCTTGATTGCTAACTTCTTTCTGTTTTTACTTCTTCTAGGTTTCTTCAAGTAGCTGTTACTTATGTAATGGCTTCCACATGAATTGTTACTAGGGGTTGTTGATGTACTTCATCCTTGCCTGACTTGTAGTCATCGTGATAACAATCCTTATCTTGTTGTTCTTCCAAATGTATAGTTTCTCTTCTAAGAAATATATATGCAAGATATGTACATAAAACAT
>ML789565.1:274599-289672 GCA_009831015.1 Picea engelmannii
TTCCCTAGGAGTTAGCCTAGACGGAAGAGGTTCAAGTCAAAGTGACAGCGTGGACTTTGAACCTAGGCATTGTGCCTCCGAGGACACACTAAGTGAGCAGGACTTAGCTCACGTTTGCAAGTGTGTATAAGGACGACAACAACTGCAACTGCAACTACTCTCCAGACTTGTGCACTTACTAAATTTCTGCAGTGCGCACTAGATTTCTGCAGTTGTGAGTTGTGTATGTACAAATGAGCTCTGGCATCTTGTATTTATACTTCTCTTTCTTAGCTGTCTGGGTCGACTTCTCTTTCTGGAGGCTAAATACTCAATATTAAATTATTTTCTTTAGCCGACTTGTCTTCTAGGGTTATATCCAATACTTTAGGGTTACTTCTTGCTTCTCGGAATATTCTATTCTTATCAAGGTTACACGTGGAGGTTAATACCTCCCGCAACTACCATAATATTAACAGTCCCTCCTAGCTAGGGAGGTATTGAAGGCAATGGTCTTGAGCACAAACATACCATTCAACCGGTAGCATCATCATAGCCACTCAGACTATCTCATGATTAAATCACGAACACCATCATCACTATTAGTATCATCTGACAGCATCAACTGCATCATCTCTTTAAGCCATACTCCATCTGAGTAATGATGTTGATGTTGAATAAGTCACTCACTCCATAGAGTGATACAATAACTATTCTTCTAATCTGTACATATGTCCTAGAAGAATAATTGTTCCAATAGATGTTGGAAGCACAAGGACTATTCTTTTAATCCGAACATATGTCCTGGAAGAATAACTGTCCTGGACCATACACTGACTATCCATCTAGCTGGTAATCATTTTCAACACTACTGATAGTCTTCATGGCAATCAGAACAATGCCATTCAATAGAACACAACTGTGTCTATCCATAGTAGTACACAACTACTATCCAGTGGTACACAACCACACCAAGTAGCACACGACTACTTGATAAATGACACATAGTCACAAACAGTGGAACACATCCAACACAGTGGCATGCAACTATTGTCCAGAGACATACAATCTCCACAGTGATCATATCATCTAATATCAACCTGTATAACAATATCATGATACAAACTGAGTCATCTGGGCCATTCTTCCACTCACATCTGTGAGATCTAGAAGAGCATCTGCCCTCAGAAGGTAAAACATCAACCATGGGCTATCTGGACTATTTCTCAAGCATAGAAGAATAACTGTCCTTGATTTCTGAGCTTGGACCATTCACCTAACTAGGCCATTCCTCCGACACTAATCATAGTGCAACCTGGAGAGAATGAGTCTGCCCTAGGGAATGCATGTCCCTGATTGCTGAACCTGGACCATTCACCTAATTGGGCCATTCTTCCGGCACTAATCTTAGTGCAACCTGGAGATAATGAATCTGCCTTGACTGTCCAGACCATTTCTTGAGGAAATGACTGTCCTGCACCAACCTCCAAAACGAACAATTCTTCAAAACTGCTCACAATTGTGAACTTCGAAAGAATGACTGCCCGAAGAGGCAAACCATTCTACTTGACCACTACTCAGAGTGACTGCCAAGAATAATGATTGTCCTAGACCATTCTCCCATACTGGCCACAAAGGGAATCACTGTCTATGGTACATCAACAATCTATCAAACCATTTTCATTACGAAAATGACTGTCTGATCTGGACCATTTTCCGAACTGGAAAATGCCTGTCCGTCATAAATCTCAAACCACTTTTCGAACTGGAAATGAACTGCTCATCCTGGACCATTTTTTGAACTGAAAAATGACTGTCCGTAAATCAATAACACATCAGTGCTCTCTCCCAACCTGTGAGTAATCTCTTCCCTTTTCAATAAGGAAGTCGTTTCCACGAGCCCCAACTTGTTTCTTAAGTACTCAAACTTTTCATCTTGGACAGAGGCTTTACCAAAATATTTGCTATTTGCTTATCTGTGGAAATATATTGGAAAACCACTTCTCTTGTTTGGACTTCATCACAAAGAATATAATGCTTGATCTCAATTTACTTTGGTCTGTCATGGAACACTGGTTTTCTCTGAAGGCTTCATATAGCTCTGATCATTACAATCTATCATGGTCGAGTTCAACACTTCTGTTTCTTTCTAGCTTATGACATCGTGGCAAAGCTCAAACTGAAACATATCCAAGTAGCACTTCTTCTGTCATTGTGAGAGTTTGCCATGGATTAACAATCCATCATCTCAAACTTCTGAGTAACTATTTTGATACGCTATCTCTGTTATAGAAAGTTTTCACCACGCTTCTGCTGTATATCAGGTTGTTTGAATCCATACAAAGTCTTCTTATATCTGCATACATGGGTCTCTTTTTGGTATAAGCTTCTTTCTCACTTGCTTTATTTGGGAAGAACAATCTTTTACATGTAAATTCCAATCCATGGATACCGGTGAGCTGTCGTTATAGTTTTTCTCCCTCCTTCTGGAAGAACCTCTTAATCTCGCAATGCTTCCATTCACAAGTCTTTTTCACATTTTCTTACATACATTGTTCTTTATCATAACTTTTATTTCTTCTGCTTGATTGCTTCTAGTGGGTTCAAACCAAGCTGGTAGTCTTGTGATTCTCGGTATAATAATTCACTGTTTTGGATTTTCTTTCTTTCTTGGAATCCTCATGTTCTTCCTCATGTTTCTCTTTAGCTCTTGGGTCCATGGAGTCTTCTATAGATTCCATGCCTTGAAGATTCCAACTTCTTTCTTTCATCAAAGGATCTTGGATGTAGATGGACAACTAAGGATACTTTAAGGCTTCTTTTCGAAGAAGACTTCTTCTAAACACGTGCTTCTTATTATGGCTACTACTTTCAATGGGAACATGGACATATACTTCATAATCCTCAATGGATCATATCATATAGGATTAGCTCCCTTCTAATCCTTGTTTCATGTATGAATGCATGCTCTTATTTTTGGAATTCTATAATCAGCTCCCTCTATCTAAGAGAGTCCATGTTTCCGTCTACATCCTTATTGCCTTCTGCAAAGTGTCACAAGTCTTTTTCTAATTTCCTCTTGATTGTTGTGTTCTTTCTGTTTTGACTTCCTCTGGGTCTCTTCAAGTTTGATTTTGATTTCGGCTTATCTGCCTGTTGTTACTCATATAATAGATTCCACAGGAATCGTTACGAAGGATTGTCAACGTACTTCATCTTTTCAGATACTTCATCGTAATAGTAATCCTTATCTTGTTATTCTTGTCAACGTTTGCTTTCATCTTGTCAACGTACTTCATCGTAATAGTAATCCTTATCTCGTTATTCTTCCATAGGTGTTGTTTCACTGACCATCTTATCTTCTAAGAAATAGATATACATGAACTATGTAAACATGGTATGTACAAGGACTATGTTCAGAAGAATATTGTTACCTTGACTAGAAGAAGAAATCTGCTTCATCTTGTTTGACTTTCTTTGAGGGTTCCTTTTCTTCGGTAACTATTGCTTCATGTGTTTCCTTCCTTTTCTTTAACTCATGACAATGATTCTTGTAGTGATCATATTTTCGACAGTTGAAACATTGTATTTTTGACATATTCTTCTTTTGATTTGGTTTCTTCCTTGAGTCAAACTTCTTCTTATTCCTGAATTTCTTGAACTTTGTTGTGTAGGCTTGATCATCATCTTTCCTTTGGAATTTCTCTTTTGCGCTAATCCTTGATTCTTCTTGTGTACAACAAGTCCAAAGTTCTTCAAATGTGAGATACTCCTTTCTTGTGTTCATGCTTGTGGCAAATGCATCCCATGTCTTGGGAAAGCCATTGAGTACTATATTTACCAGTTACTCCCATTGATACTCATGGCATTGATGTCATTGTCCTTGAACTTCTCCATATTTGCAACGTTCTGAGGTTCCTTCTCTTTTCCTTCTTCAAACCGTGGTTCCACGATCTTTCCTTTCACGATATCCAACACTTTATTCTTGGCAAGGATGAGGTTAATCCTTGTCTTCCATGCTCTGAAGTTAGAAGCCCATTCTAACTTGTTTTCTGACTTCATAGAGTAAGTCATGACTGCTTTGACTTGGTCAACCTTTGACTTTGACTCAAACTTGACGTCTTAGCTTGCTGAGAGTACCAGGAGGTGCGCTAGGTTAGGGCACACTAGGCTATCTAGAAATTAGGTCAATCTCTTCACTTAAGGTGCCTCAACAAGAGGGTTAGGGTTTCGTTGCTGCAACAAAAAATTTGACTACAACTGCAACTGTAACTAAGCAAATCCTCCCAATCTATCTTCCAACGGTTAGACTGTCCGAAGATAGTGTGGGCCCATAACCTGTTAGAAAAGCAGGTGTGCTCGTTTAACCATAGACAATATAGCAATATTGTCACCCAACCATAGGTTGAAGCCACCCCTGAGCACCTTAACCTTGACAAAGAATAATTCTGGAAGCAAACCCTAGGCCTAATAGCCAATCAATGTAGCGTACCTCTCTCTTGAGTTAGCGCACGAGGCAGAAAGTCCAAACCATAACTAAGAGAAAATCCAAGCCTAAAAACGAAAATACAAGTTGCAGTAGCTGCAACTGCAGCTACTCTCCAAACTTGTGCACTTACTAAATTACTAGATTTCTGCAGTTGCGAGCTGTGTATGTACAAATGAGCTCTGGCATCCTGTATTTATACTGCTCTTTCTTAGTTGTCTGGGCCGACTTCTCTTTCTGGAGGCCAAAGACTCAATATTAAATTATTTTCTTTAGCCGACTTGTCTTCTAGGGTTATATCCAATGCTTTAGGGTTTCTTCTTGCTTCCCGGAATATTCTATTCTTGTCAGGGTTACACGTGGAGGTTAATACCTCTCGCAGCTACCATAATATCAACAAAGGGCAACGTCCTTTCTTCCTGGTGCAAGTCTCTAATGTCTCCCTGCCCCTGGCTGGGGTCACAACATCCATCTGTGGGCTTTTAGCCCCATGAAGGTCTGAGCTAATCATTCCCCCATGTGTACCTATCCACCGGGCAAGGTCCTGCAACAGCAACAAGTACGCCCTTCAGGGGTTCATAAGTCACAGGGATCATAACATGTAAAAACACCCAATAATCAAATTACCCAAACATGTGCATCCGACCCCCTTTTTACCCAGAGAGATGCTCAAAGACGTTATGCAATTTAACAAGTCAAGTTTGGAGAAGGTCTCAGGGTGTCCTATTGGGCTAATACTCCTTAAGTTTGGGGTGTTTCCCATGTGAGAACCAATCTAGGTCATGTAAGTGCATGTGAGGTGGTGTGGGGTAAGTGTTTGAGCATGGGGTGCAGTGATAACAGGGAAATGCAGATCTTACCTGGGAGTGCCTTTGTAGAGGGCGAGCTGCACCTTGTCATGGATGCCATTGTTTCCTAGCCCATTCATTGCCTTTTATTCTTAGCTTTATTGCTTTTGATCTTTTTCTTTTATGCTTCAAGGTAAGAGTTGAGGGACACTGGCCTCGCTTGGTGACCAGAGGTGACAGCGTTATCCACAAGCATTTCACGGAGATGAGAAGGCTGGCTCGTGATGAGACCCCCTTCCTCTTGGCTATACCACCAAGAGCTACTACCCTGGTTTGGTGACTAGATAGATGGTAGTGTCATACCACTACATGCCCATGGTCATAATGGACTAGCTCATGATGAGACCTCACATCCACCAACTAATACCTTGAGTGTTTATTTATCTTATGGGTCCCCTTTTCTTACTGAGAAGCTTTTTATTGCTTTCTCGGGAATCCTTCGCTGAAGCATCTCAAAGGTTTCATTTGGGATTTTATCTCTTGCCAACTACTTTTACTCCTTGGGCCTTTAGCCCCTTCTTCCCACAAGGTAAGGTACAACCCTTCCTAGTGTGGCAAACCCAATGCCCGAACAAAGGTAGGGGAAAATGAGAGGAGTAAAGATGGAAAGTGGTAAGTATGGAGGGAATGGACGACAACCTTTCATAGACCCACACAATGACAACCCATCCCAAAGGGAGATCAACTTGCTAGGGCATTATGTCACCCTTCCAGGTATGAATAGGTTAAAGAGCATAATTTCCAAGCAAACGTTATGAAATGAAGGAGAATTCAGTGCAACATATTCAAGTGCTTCAATAATCAGAGTGACACATACCATGATACCCGRACTCATTACCTCATGGAGCAAGACTTACTGCTACTTCAGGACCAGGCTGGTGGGATGGATGCTGCTGTTGCTGATAGATGGGMTGCACYGAAGAAAAGAGGGGCCCTCCAGGGCCATGCTCAAGTTATCCGACTCTTGACGCTCCATGTCTAGGACCTGTGGGCCTTGAGACATGATCTCCTTAGTTATCCCTAGGATAGGGGATAATAGGGAGATTGGTACGTGTCRTGAATGCTAACATAGTYTTGTTCATCCGGCTTGGGAGAGATGGAGATCTACATGTTTCCCTTTTTCTTTCACATTTTATGGTGCTCACGTCTTTTGAGACATTTCTATGTTTGAGTTCACATATTTGGGCRTGGTGTTGCACATCTGGCAATAATTCACCTTTTGGTGTGCCTTATACATATGATAATGCACTTTCTTACTTTGAATTGTACTTCGAGGCATTTCACATATCCCAAGCCATAAGTTACATATTTGGAAGCATTTCACACAATGGAAGACTTTTAGGAGAGTGACATACATTACATGAAGACACTAGGCATCTTTTTGATATCCTAAGGGAAAGGTGGAACCACATTTTGAGGAGTGCTCCATCAAGTTGGTCCTTTATTGTTATTTTAATGTACATCATTGGAATATGAACTTCTTGAAGGGCACACCAAGGGAGGATACACTTGGTATGTACTTACACTTGTTCTTGCTTGTTTTTGGAGAGGAACACTCATTCTGGCACATTGTTCTATCAGATCATCATTGTAGGGGCACATATGTCCACGAGATTCACTTTGTAAGGAGTTTGTTAGCAGTGCACACCATCTCGAGAAGATATCTTTGACATAGTGCCTAGATTGCTACTAGATCAATGTTAGTAGGTGAAGAGAGGCTGGGACATTTCATAATTGTGGTGATGATAGAAAATCCGACCAATATTGAAAGAGTTATGGTGATTTCAAATTTGCCATAAACTCTAGTTGCGTTTGAAGTGCCCAACTTGAACGAGGTTTTGAAGCAATGCCCTAGCTTTAACGAAGACATATGGCATTCTTTTATCATCCCAAGGAGTGTTTCCCTAGCTTGAAAAACGTCCTCTTTGACTTGGCATCTATTATTATTTTATGAGGCTAGTTAAGGAGTGGTTATCTAGAAGGGAGCACTCAGCCTCTAAGGTCCTAGAGCAGCCCATTTATCCATAAGGAAAGCATCTTCAAGAGTTTGTTCTTGCTAAAAGAAGACAGGTGGCATTTTTAGACACTTCTCATAATATTTTATTAATATTTTTTGGAGAAAAGAAGGATCTAAGGCTCTCTAGACTTTTTAAATAATATTTTATTGTAAATTAGTTGAGGACAAAACGCAGAAAACACTATAAAAGGATGCGATCTTCTCATTTGCAAGTCAGAAGTTCAAGTGGAGAAAATGTCCCTTAAGAAGGCCAAGGGTATTGTAAATCTGCAGGTTAGAGGGAGGAAAGTCTTGGGTGAATTATGTTAACTTTTGGTAATCATATTGATGCTAGGGCTGCCACATCAAATACTGTTGGTATATATCTATCTTCAGATCTGTTACATACTTCTTGTGGACTGTTTGAATGCTAGAGAAGGATGTTTTGGAGAGGTGTTCATGCCCTCCTTGTTGCTTGGTGTAATCAATGTTTGTTAATGAAGATTAAGGCTGTTGCTGATCCCTTTGCTTTATTGATTGCATCATATGCTGGTTGGTTTTGAGCTGGTAAATGACTAAGCATCTTAATGGGCTTATCATATAGTTCTTTGCATCAATGTGGTTGAGTTAATTGGTGATGTTCATGTATAACACAACTTGCTGATTTCTCCCTCATATTACAAACTTCTTCATCAAGTAATGCTTTGACTCCATTTGCTCAAAGGACAAAGCACTCAGTCTTGCTTGTCTTCTAACCCTTTATTTAAAGAAGGTCATCAAACACACAGCTCATGAATCTCATTTTCAGATTTGTGCTAATGGACAGATTAGTGATTTGATCTTAGGGAAACCCTACCTGTGCTGGAGCACAGCCAGCTTAAAGTGAGAGAAGTGGCCACTGAGGTGACAGTGGGTGGTCCTTCTAAGTTGCCCTAGGGTCTGTACTTGGGACAATTTGGATTTATCTTGTGTGCAGATCCAGGAGGTAATAAGTATGTTTTCCCAAGTTTTTGTTGACCTTGTTAATCAGTTGGTCCTTCAACCAAATGATTAGGATCTAAAATTTCCTTGATGGTTGATGATAGGCTTGCTTTGCAGTCTAACTCTTCTTTAAGAATTGGAGTTTTGATTGCTTTTAAACCAGAGATTTTCACCCAAAGAGCTTGGTTGGCACCCAAATTCAGTGTCCTCAAAATCTAAGGAAGCCTCTTTCAACTAGTTAGGGTAATGTTTTAGGTTTAAATCTCATTCTTCTATTATACTCTTCATGACAAGTTTTAAACCCTCCAATTGACTTTCTGACTTCTGCCCGATTAGTTGAGTCTTTCTTAATCTTCTCCATGTATATTATATTACGATCGTAGTTTCTTAAAACTCTGATTCCTGCCGTCCAGGGATTCCAAATTTCTTCCAGAGAGATTGTCAGCTGTTCTTCATTGGTAATAAAACCAACTTGTATTAAAGTGCTTTATACAATTATGATCATGATGGTTACTACTTCTTGTAATTATGATGCTTTTTAAGAGCAAATAGCTATGGTCCAGTCTGAGAACTGGTGCTTTGTAAAAATATATTTAACACACGATTGTTTCAGTTTTACACTCTTCTTATATGTCAAATTAAGCGCCTACTTGCCCATATATAATTTTCTCCATGTATATTCCTTTTTAATGTTAGGCCCTTAAATGCTATTTTTTTATTTTCAGTTTATAGATAGCAATGCAGGAAGAGCTCAACTTGTCTCATACAAGACTTATAGGCATGATTGTTTACTCTTGTTGATCTGTTGATGATTGCTGCTTTTTTGTTTGCAGGTTTGATAATCTAGTTTTGGAAGCTATCTCTAGTTTGAAGGAACCCAAAGGATCCAACAAATCTACTATAGCGATGTATATCGAGGTACCTTTATTCTGAATTAGCAATCTGACAGTAACACAAATTTAAGGGTGTAATACAAAGATAAATCCAAGTTAATAGCCACAAACTTAAAAACAACTATGTTTGAACATTAAATATACTTTGAAGCATCCTTATATATGGAATGATATATTAAATGATGCAAAATTCACAATTTTGTTTTGAATGTTGCTTTTTGAAAACCCCCAACATCAAATGAAGAGAGTTAAATAAAAGTCAGTGAGGGAAACCACCTAAAATGTACACTAGCCATTTATTTTTGTAGTCAGGAAACCGATTACTTTTCTTGTTAAGTGGCTTCCACTAAAAACTGTTCTGCTTCATTTATTTTTATTGGGTTCCTGGAAAAGTGCTCTGCAAGTTTATTTTTGCATAATATTGCGTTTTCACAATATCAAATTTTCCACTTTTGGAATTTATTTATTCCCAAAGTTTCTACCTGCACTCAGAATGGGTGTTACGAATAATAACAAATTAATTTAGATACTAAAAGCTGTTCTGCAGCAATTATTTTGATTGGTTCCTCAAATGGTGTTCTGCAATTTTATTTCTATGTCGTATTACATATTCACAATATTAAATATCTACTTTTGGAATTAGTTTATTCCCAAAGTTTTACCTGCACTCAGAACGGGTGATACAAATAATAACAAATTAATTTAGATATGCCATTCGGGTCATTACACAAGATTCACTGTGGGACCCATTGTCTTCATCAAGGATTTCTTGAGAAAGGGGTAATTAATTTTCATCTTTTATAGATATGGAACCTGCTATCTAGACTGAGCTCTGTGGGTTTTATATATGTTCTTGGTTTTTGTGCTCTCATAAGTTGGTTTGAATGGTTATAACCATGAGACTATCTCTCCCCTTTCCCAACTAGACACAGGTACTAACGAGTTGAATTTCGAAATTATCATAATAATGCTCTTAAACTGTTAGGAGTGATGGACTTCCTCGATCTAGGGCTGCCCCCAGGATTCATCCCAGGATCGCACAGCTAGGTCCCCTCAGCCCTGGTTACTTTTCTGATGACATTCTCAGACAGAGCATCAGCTCCTTCATGGTGATTGATGATTCGGTTGAGTAGCCCTCTTCTATCCCTCCTCTTTCGGCCTCAGTGTCTAGTTCCAGCACACCTTGACATGTTCTTGCTGTTACTGGGCTTCTACATTCATTTTGTATCTGTTTTTTTAGCTATATACTTAGTTCTTCTTCTGTTTGATAGTGTAGTTATAGGAGCTGCTTAGGCACTCCCACTTTATATTTACTGTTGATGTACTTTTTTAGTCCCATTGACCTACTCTTGTGTTCATTTGTTAGACATTTAATATAATGATCTTATCTTATCTATTAGTATGCTAGTTATTCAATATTTTGATCCCAAACAGCTTACTTCACCTGCCATGATCTCAGACATTTAGACATATAGCATTTGTGCTGACAGTTAACATCTAATACTCAGTATTTAATATTTGTTTTCATGTTAACTCCCTTTGCACACTTGTTACCCCTCATATTGCATGAGAGGTAAATTTGTGATTTTCATCACATGACAGGATTTTCAGGGTGACATATTGGGAATGCTGATGGACTGGAGATATACACCTAAAATTTTGACTGGGAGATAGTACTGTCCCTTGATTGGATGATGACTTGGTGAAGGAGAGGCAATTTGTCCTTAGTTGATTGTTGTGGTCTATGGCTTATCTTTTATTTTTCTTCACATTGCATGCCTTCGATTGATGAATCATTCTCTTGGTATATGTTTTGATGGTTATAAAGTATGCCGCATTATCATGGTGTTACTTGGTATACTTGATCATCTAGAGGATATTACACTTTGATTCTTTCTAGTATGAAGATGATAGAAAGGGTTTCAGCCCCTATAGCACAGATGAAGTTTACACAGCAGTTGTTGGAAGCAGTATTTCACATCTAAGTCCAGACCTGTAATCCAGCATTTATGAAGTATTTGCTGAATTGAGCGTACTATGTCTTGTGGTTGTTTCAGCATGATGATGATATTACGGATCTCACTTGGACTGGTTGATGTCACATGGAGGTGGATTGATTAGCACACTTGCATTTGTTCACATAATTATTGATGTGTTGGAGGCCTCTTAGGAGATCTCCGTATATTTTGTTACACTTGTGTTGGAGTGCTCACCTCATTGGCACAAATGTTGAAGCATTTTCACACTTGGTTACATTTTTGGAAATTGTTGAACATGGTAATAACCAGGCAAATTTGGCAAGCATGAAGATGAGATATTACAAGGTATGCTTGCTGTCTTGTTTCAGGCAGCCGTATTGTAAGTGAAGAAAACTCCTTTTGTCAATGAATTGGTGATAATGATTGAGGCCTAATTCTGTCCTAAAGAAGAGCCACCCGGCACAGCAAATGGTAGGAATTACTGCCCTTATGATAGCGCTCTAAATCCAACAAGGACAGCATGTGATTTTTCTCCATAAATTGCAGTTCAAAATTCAAATCTCTCATTTGTTTTTTTCTCATGTCTAAGATCTTCCATGGTCAAATCTGGTTAGTCACACGTACATGTAGACCTGTTGGTGTCTATTGGAAGGCACGTTGTCCATGCTTTCAAACTGTAAGCCATCATTCCAGATCTTCAGCTATGATAGTATATTCATCGAGGCAGTATTATGCTTGTTGGCACATATCCAGATTTGCTGAGGCTAATTTTGAAGTCCTTATATCAAATGTTGAGGAGACAAGGTGCTGGTCGCAGATTCTACAGAGGTGAGAATTTCTAGATCTACAAGCCTGAACGTCCTTGCTGGAAACAGGAGTCAACATCACAGCTCTTGCTCACAGATTTTCTAGAACTATCCTCTGGAACCTATCAAAGATTCCTAGCATGTTGTTACCATCAAATGCAGTCATGAAATATCTAAAACAGAGATCAAGTTCTGAAGTCATAACCCTATTCCAATGCTATGTATTTCTATCAAATTGAGGGCAACATCATTGGAAAGTCCTGGTAGGATTGGTATTCTCTATTTCAGACCTGTTTAGCACTCAAAATAGGCAGCGTACAGCACTGTTATGTGACCAGAAGGGTGTATCTCCATTAGGCTTGAAGAGGCATGGTCAAGGCCTAGTCTAGATAGGATAAGATGAGATATTTTTATTAATGTCCAACAAATGACCACAAAAGTAGGTCAATGGGACTGAATAAAAACAAGTATGAATACAATGTGGGAGTGCAAGCGCAACTCCAAGATAGTGCGAAAAATAACAGAAAGAAAGAAACCTACAGTAGTACAACCTTAAAACACATGTATATGACCGTGACCAAAGGTACGGCGATCCAAAATATAAGTGAGTATGTCCAAGATTGAAAGTGGACAACTCAAGAGTCTGCCGAGAGAGAGAGAGAGAGAGAGAGAGATATGAAGATGAGACTAATGATGTCAAGTCTCTCGGTTTGATGGCCGAGGGCGAGGGGGGCGAACTGGGCACTGGGTCGTTGTCAGAGTCCTCAGGAACCATCGAAGGGTCTGACTATATGATCCTAGGGGGGATGTAGGAGGTCGAAAGAAAAGAACTCTGGATAGATCTTTGGCTGCTCCTTTGGATTTGGGAGGTAGTCTGTCGGACGTGAGGTACCCTACTCTAGATCTGTTTGGAGTTGATCCCTCCTAACTCTCTTAAAAAATTGGCATGTGTCTTATAAATACCCTCTCACATTGAGATGCCCATCATCTTGAGGGATTTTTGTGGCTTTTTCAAATGACATAGGCACCTAAAAGGAGTAGAGCGCCCATATTTTAAGATAACTTGTTGATCAAGCTACCACATTGGCACACATACATTGCAGATCTTGAGAAGCTATTGCCTAGGGTGTTGTGTCACCTTCCTTGGGCGTTGCGATATGATGCATTGGGAGTTGTGACAAGTGCATTGGGTGTTGTTTTATTGCATCTACATGTGCCATTGGAGGAGATTGAGGGGGTGATTATGCATGTTCTATGGCTTCTCCCACATTCGTTAATTTAGAGAGTTTGGCCCATGCATTTGGTGGATATTGGGTTCTTTGTTGACTTAGCTCTTTATTCACGGTGTCTATTCTATGCTAGTCAACCCCCTTTTATGAGATCCACTTCACTTTGGGGCCAGACGTGCCATTGGATGGTTTTGTTGCACATCTTTTGAGGGTGGTTTCACTTGGGAGTTTGAGATTGGATGGATTGTGGCCCACTTTTCTTGGGCACTCCATCCTTTGAGGCTTCTTTGCACTTCTTTTCATGCTATTTTTTAAGGAAGTTCTACACTCTTTATGGTTGGTTCGCACGTGGGACACATCTCTTAAAGGGTGCACATATGGAGTGAGACTCACTTACTATTTTTGGAGGTTAGTATGTGGTCAATCCCTCATCTAAAGAAGGCACCCTACTCTCTAGTTATATTCTTTGAGACGGTTGCATCTAACTCCATTAATTTACTATTGTTTGACTTGTCTACTGGAGTTAGTCACTTGAGAGCTTCATTGTATTATTTTCCTTGGATATTTTATTGTAACCTCTTGGAGGAAATTGTAGATCTCAAGTAATCATTGCTACCATTCGTAAATAAGTTGTCGAGAGGGTTATTTTATTGTTATTCCTTTGAGGACTAATGGATCTAGGGAAACAAATACTTGTTTATTGTAAAGGGAGATAGAGTTGAAACCTATATATAAGGATTTACTCTCTCCGTTTGTAAGGTGTGAGTGAAAGAGCTCCCAAGCTTTGGAATAAAATTGTTTCTATCTTTGTCTAAGATTTGTCGAATGTATGCACAACTTTGTTATATGTGGCAGATATTCTTGGTGCATATTAGTAGGTTTTTAGTGCAGGTTTGGATTGTCAAAGTCAATTTGGGCACCATTGAGGAGCAATGTTACTATGTTGGAAGAGGTAAACCCTCTTTGTCACTTTGCCATTAAAGAGAACGAACTTATTCCTATTATTTCTTAAAGAACGAAAGCATAGTTTAATTTCTTTGGGCAAGGCCACTCTCAGATCGATTTGGAAGTGGTCTTATTTTTAAGACCCTTTTCTTCTTATAATTTGTGATATTTAGTTTATCAAATCTAGTGATTTTTGGAACTTGTTTTAACAACCCAATGAACTCAATAGATCTTTTGAAGAATTACCCTCTAAAGTTGCATGCATGAATTCATGGCCCAAACAAAATAAGGTATTGGTCTTCCCTTTCATCCACAACCAAAAAATACAAAACATTTCCATTTCTTTTTTCTGTTTTCTAAGCTCTCTCTTGCTCCCATTTCTTACAACATCTCGAGCTTAGTTAACTATAGGGATTCCTGCCTTGGCTAGAATTCATCCTGTTTAAAGAGAGAAATGAAGGCTACTGAGGTGACAATGGGTAGCTTGTCTAAGTTTCCCTTGGGGTCTCATAACTTGTGCTTAGGGACTTTTACACCAAGTGAAAACCTTGAAGAACTGTGGCATACATGCATTAAGTAACAAACCTTTTGAGTGTTAGACTATTTTGTTGGTGTTGTGCTGTATTTGTTAAAACATGTCTGTATTATGCTATCAAGATGATAGAAAGTTGTGTTGCAATTTACATCTTATATTAACAATCTAGGGTTGATGAGTAATCGTCAACAAGAGATGGCATATATGCCTCATCCAATGTTTTAAAAACCGGAACCGGTCGAGGGTCCAACCTGAACCGGTAATAAACCGGTCGAACCGGTTTCAATGAACCGGTTTTTAAAAAAATACATAAAATATTTAAATTTTAACGAAAAAAATATATTTTTAAGATTTTAAATCATGTTTCCAAAGCATTAGAGACAATTAGAGACAACA
>ML789565.1:324580-338112 GCA_009831015.1 Picea engelmannii
CACTGGGGGCCCTAGATCTCGTCTAGGGTCTTAGCCATCCTCCAGGAGAATGGCTCTTGCAGCTGCTTTAAATTTAACACTGGTCCTCATGACTTCGTAGCACCCTTTGAAGCTATTGAAGGTCCCTATGGTCCATGAAGCCGAATTTGAAATAGACAAAAGGGAAGCCAATGAACCAGGGTTGTTTCAACAGCAACCAAGTAACTCGGCGTCTTGTGCACCAAACCACAAACTCAATTCGCCTGACTCGAGCTCTGCCACTTCAATTTTCTAAATCCTTCAGGATACTAGACTGCTCCCAGTGTCTTTTCTCAATGCCAAAAGAAATAAGACCAGGCAGACAAAGTCCAAAAGCACCGAAGAAACAAGATCCAACTAATAACCAGGCAATATGACCACCTTACAACATACACAAGATACCTAGCAGAAGGTTTGAATTTTACAAGTTCAAGAATGCACAAAGAGCAAAACCACCTCCAAAATTTTCTACTCCAAATTCTAGGCACTAACAAACTGGCACCAGCGAAGCATACCTCTGAAATGATCTGGAGAAGACTCAAAATAAAGGAACAGAGAGATAGAAACCTTTCAAATGCATTCCCCAAACAAAGGTTCACTGGACCCAGAAGACGCAACAGATCCAAAGTAACTGCAGAGACCAAACCATAAACGAAATGTTGGAGCCAGAAGCCAATTCTTCCTGGGTGCCAATCTTTCCTTGGTTCCAACTTCCAATATCCCGATTCCCACCTTGAAACTGGAATACTCCATTCACCACTTCAAATTCATGTAAAGCCATGGGAAAGGGTATGATAACCAGGTTGATTTAGTGAGTCTGCCATGAAAGAGAGGCTCGATTGTGTGGGGCATATGGAGTTTACACAATCTTTCTCTTTCCATTAAGTTTGATGGGTATGACTATGGTTTATAATGGAACCCTTCCTTCCCATCAACAATGATAACCCCTTCTTTTAGCTTTGATGCTTTATTTGGTTAAAGGTCTGCTTCCTTATTGTTCTCCCATAGGACCTGGTGAAATGAAAGAGCTTCAAATTTTTCCACTTCTTTGTAGACTTGATCAAGGATAGATGCCAAGAAAATATCAGATGGTAGGGACCTTGAGATCACCAATTTAATTATAAGACTTGAGTTTCCTAGACTTCAAAGATCTAATCCAATGTTTAACAGCAATACATAGATCTTGTAATAGGGCATAGGCTTCTGCTTGGTTGTTTGAAGAGATCCCCAGTCCCCATTCATAGTTTACTTCTATTTTTCCTCTGGGATCAAGTATGATGCCCCCAAGTGTGCCACCCCTCTGACTAGACATTACATTGAGCTGAATTTGTTAAGTGATTTAACACATATCTAGAAGATAAATACACAGATTTACTGCTGTAATAAGTCATTTTTGGAGCTGTTATATGCTTGGAAAGTGTGCCCTAAGGGCTGAAACTTTGTGATATTGAAGTACACATGACTGGTCTTTATTTTCTTGGGCTGCCTTTTGAATTGGGATGAAGAGAAGTGAAGTATTTCCTGCTGTAAATTGATATTTCAAATTCACCTCTAAGGCTGAAAGCTCCTAGGAAATAGATCTGGGAAACCTCAAGGTTGGCATGAAATTTCTAAATTTGTGTTGAAAGTCGGATTTTGGTAATTTCAGCATGGTATCAGAGCATTTCAGAGATTTATACATGGATAACCCCTTTCTCTATGGTTACTAGACCTATCAGATTTCATTTGGTTGTTAATTCCAAAATGTTTGGTGATCTTGTATCACTGCATTGAAGATTAATTGAGCTTGTGCAGAGCTCTACTGCTTGTATGATGTACAATCTTCTAATTGTGATAACACCTTTCTCTTCTGATACTAGACCAATCAGATTTCGTTTGGTTGCAAATTCCAAAATGTTTGGTGATGTTATATCATTGCATTGGAGATTAATTGAGCTCATGCTGAGCTCCAGTGTTTGCATGATGTACAAATCTCCTTGTAAAAGACCCATGCTGAAAACTATTCTTTCGTACTTTTAATTGGACTTTGTTAAATGTGCTCTATTCAGTGTATTCTTGTTGGTAACTTTTTTACTTGCCAATATCAGCCCTCCTTTTCAGAGGTTTTAGAGTATTGCTTCTATAGATGGTATATGGTAATGCCCTCAAAGGTCTGAAAATCTGTAACATTTCTTGTTCATAGTTGTAGAAAATTTAGAGTAGAGCTGAGGCATACCCTAGTTCTGTATTCTTTTAAATTTGTCTTTAAATATTGCATATATAAGTAGTAAATGTGGGTTAGCTTTTTCACTTCTCAGTATGTGCTAGTCTGAAACCTGATATCCCATTAAGTGCTTGAACCAATTACACATGGATCACATGTATAATTAAGGTACCGTTGGATATGAAAAGTATTTTACTATAGAATCACCAAAATTTTCCAGAAACTATATAAAATCCTTATAAATTTGAATATGTTTACAAAATATAGCCAGATATTTTATGTTTGGCATTTTAAGAATTAGTAAGATTCCCCAATGTTTTTAATCTTAAATAAAAGTTAGGATCCTTAAAATTTTCCCTGTTTTAGACCTTCAATTTATATATTTTTCTTCTTGCCACTGTAATGATTATACAAGACTAATACGGTTAAATGTGCTCACACAGGATAATCACCTGCCAACTCCAAACTTGAAAAAGTTGTCTCCCTCGTTGAAATCTCTAACAGAATGTGGTAAGCTGGTGAAGGTAAGCAACAGTGATTAGTAGCTGTGACATATATCAAGAAATATTATTAAGAGAATCATTGCCCCTGATATTGTCATTTGTACTTGAGAGACTGTAGATGGGACAAAACTATATGGTTGGTGGAAGTTTACTACAAACTGATGGAATGCCCAAAAGTGTACATTCACGACAGGAAGAGATGGAGGGAAAACGTTTTCCAAATCTTCTGAAGGACACTTCAAAGAGATTGAGAGAAGAAATAAGGCTTATGACAAAATCTGAAATTGACGCAGAGCTTTCGAAGATGACATTAATGAATGCTGAAGAGGCTGCTAAAACTGCTGCTCAAGCAGTGGCTGAAGCAGAAATAGCTATTGCTGAAGCTGAACAAGCGGCAAGGGAAGCAGAAGCAGCAGAAGCTGATGCAGAAGCTGCTCAGGCCTTTGCAGAAGCAGCAATGATGACTCTAAGAAATTCTCGAAACTGTTAGTAATAGTCTCTGTATAGGGCATCATTTGTTAGAGCCAAGCGGTAGTAATGGCTTTAGGTTGTTAGTAAACTGGCTGTATTGATTCTATTTTTGTTTGACATATCATGTACTAACTGTAAAGTCTATACATTGTTTTATCTACAGCTGTCAGAATCTTGAGATGAAAGTGCATGAGACAACAGTGTATCATTTGCAGGTGGTCGTCCAAGCAATGGAAAACTGACAATGGTGAACTAGTGAAAGGAAATGGGAGGCAAGGTTTTTTCTTTTGCATCGGTTACATCCCATCAAGTCTAACTTTTTACATGCCATTTGACCAAAAGACTTCAGGAAATCTATCGTCATTTTTATCTTCTCGGGTTTAATGAAAGCTGTTAATAGGCCACCAATCTGAGTAAGAACTGCATCCGTCATTTTTATGGCTCGGCATTGTTGAAACCGTCTAAAGAAGCAACATCTCATCATGATTCTTGGTTATCAAACCGGGACACTATAATTCAAAATGATTGCCTTCTGGACAGTAGATGTATTACTTGATGGCCTTCAAGTTTCCGTCTTGCCGAATGCTATGATTCCGTCTGGATTCGATTTTTAAGAGAAAAAATCTTTGCGTTCAAGGATTCTGCTTTCAAGAGAAATATATCATTTTTTGCTAAGCTTAGCTATTTTCTTCTGTGTTTCAGTGGGGACTGTGTAATAGAGCTTCTTTTATCCTATTATGGATCCTGAATATTACAAGACTCTCCTTGAAAAAATGTATTATGACTGGCACTTTGTTATAAAGAGGTACTATGTTATAAAGGGCTTGAATACTATGCCAATCATTTGACACGGTTATATTAATGTATATTATGTCTTTGATAATTTTATTGGGAAGGTTGATGCAAGGGAGCCATCATCAGGTTATGATTTTATTAGGGTGTGAGCTTGAGATAAGAAATAACATAATTGCAGTCTCGTGGGCCAGATTCTACAGACTGCATATTTGATAATGATCATAATGTTGAGATTTGGGTACCTTGGAAAGTGGTCCACATGTGTTTATGAGTCTCTAAACACAAAGGGGAGACTATTACCCTTGTACTTTACTTTATGATTCTAATTTCACTTTGACTTAGGAGATTTAAGTCAAAAATGAAATATGTTACTTAAGTCATTAAAGTGACAATTAATTCACAAAGTGGGTGAATTAATAGAGATAAAACAAACTAAGGAAAGTGGGTTTCCTAAGTGAGATTTAGGGATTGAATCTCACCCATTGATTAGACTTGGCTAGATTCGATCTAGACCATTGATCTTTTAGAGTTTGGCCAAATGAGGCTAAAGGAGGGTATAGTGCATTTATGAGACTCATTCTTCACTTGTGAGAAGATGAGAAGAGGAGGAGAGGTTGGGCACATTTCTTGAGGAGAGGAGGGCGCACTTGTTTGAGGAGGAAGCCATTGCTTGAGTTCTAGCTTGCACAAAGAGTCTATCATGGAGGCTTGGACATCATCTTGTGTAGGGGCACATTGTATAGAGGAAGGGCACATATACTAGAGGAGGCATACATCTCATGTGGAGGGCGCATATCTAGTGGAGAAGTGTTCTTCTATCTCGTGGGAGGCTCACTTACCTTGGAGAGGCTTACTCTAGAGTTGTAGAGGAAGCTAAAGGAGTGAGGGCGCATGCACTTTGGATGAGGGCACATATTGCTTGAGTAGGGGCGCATTTGTTAGGAGGAGAGGCACATCCTTGAGAGAGGGAGCATCCTTCAAACTTATGGGAGGTTCTTACTTCATGGAGAGGTTCACTTCACTTGCTTAGGCGCACTCTAGGGAGTAGAGGGCGCAAGGGTGAAGGAGAGGGAGCTAATTATGGTTTTTGCTTGAGGAGGAGGCTATTACAAGGGCAATGCAAAGGCAATCAAGAGTTCAAAGGTCAAGCAAGAGCAAAGGCAAGGTAAAAGCATCAGGATAAAGACAGAGGCAAGCAAAGGAAGAAAGACACACCAAGGCAAGGGGCGCCTTACTTCACAAGGCTTGTGGGGAGGTCTTCAAGGAACTCGAAGGCATCCTAGAGTGGTTTCTATTGTACCAGGTTCACTTGTATATGTTTCCTGTGTTGTACTTTTTGCTTTGAGGCCTTCTATATATATATATATGCTCCAAACTGGTTTTCCCCATGAGGGGGTTTTTCCAGGGTCATGTTGACCAAAAACATGTCATTTTCATGCATGCTTAGAAGTGTAGATCAACATTTTGTGTTTGATGTATATTGCATGTGCTAACATTGAGTAAATAAAACACTTGCAAGGGCACCTGAAAAGGACACTTAACCATCCAAATATTGAGTTGAAAGTTGGTGACTGTTTGCTGTCCTAAAACAACAACAAGGGACAACCACAGAGTTGAAACTTAGAGCCAAGCTAAGGTCAAAGACAAAGCTTAGTTGGCAGCCTCATAGGACCTCATAAAATCTACACATAATACGATTGATGATTGTGCTAATTTGTTATTTTATGCAATAGAAGCTATTCATTTCTATGTATCCAACCCAACATTGTGTTATACAAGATTAATAACATTATTTCTTTCAATGTTTATGTTCATGGTTGGAACTATAAGGCTCTTCATTAAGAGTAGTGAGTCCGTTTTAAAATTGAATATGAAATTATTGACATTACCTGAGTAAATTGTCCCAAGTTTTAAAACATTTATCTACGATATACATTGATGTGATTAGTGGTGAGTTCATAATTGGATTTGATGACTTATGGAATTGTTATAGCTTGCATGAATGCAAATTCTGAATTTTCTGCCAACCTTAAATTGTGATAGGTGGTGCCTTGATTTCATGTCTTAATAATGTTTTGTTAAGTTCAAATACCTTGCTTAAGGCCGTAATTATAAAATGAGTTAGAACTTCATTGCATTTTCAGATGGAAGATACTATTTTTTAAGATGAATTCTTTGAGTAATGACAATTTGTTTTAATTATATATAGATTTCATCATTCGAAGGTATTGTTATTGCACATGTTGTAGGTTTGGCAAAACTTGACCCAAACCACAAGATGGCGACAACTAGGAGAATACCTACCCACTGTTACTTTAGATAGGTATTCCCATCATTTTAGAGGTGAAGTGATCACTTCAGGGGGGAATCCCAGGTGACCTTAGGGGGAAATGAGATGGAAAGTGATACTTATGAATGGATGCCTCTATAGGTCAAGTTGCTAAATGGAAAGTAGCTTGGAAATGAGTCTCAACAGTGGTCAACGGTTGCCATGAAGTTTGAGTACCTGCGGATGATGATGGCACCTGCTCAAGACACAAAAGACACCAAGTGTATAAGCTACATGTTAAGTGGACAAACAAGTTAAGCTTGTTGTCCCTATTTGCAGCAGTCAACAAAGAGATATATCAACAAAGAAATGATTATTGCACAAGAAGATCTGGAGTCGAGAAAGGATAAACACAACAACTGGGAAGAAGAGCGACCAACGAAGGATAACAAAGGGAAGACGAGGAGAAATGACGAGGAAGAAAGGGGTTTGTGGCTGAGGAAACCCTAGCCGCATACCCCCTCAGGATAATTCTTTTGACCAATTATAAAATGGAAGGGGAAATTTTAAATTTTCAAAAAATTTAATTTAATAATTTTTTTTTGAAAACATTGAAATTATCTATAAAAATTGATAAAAGTTTAACAAATGATGTAAGAGATAAGCTAGTAAACACAAGTACAACTCAAGTATAAAAGCATAGAATTTAGTATCATTTAAGGCTGTCATAGATAATTATTGTAGAGATATATTTGCATCCTTATGGCTGTAGCAAACAAGTTATAGCAGAAAAATCAGCCATCAAAACTTGCAAGAAATCCATCTAAAAGATGCACTAGGACTAGTAGATTATAGGGGTAAATTATTAACAACTTTTGATTGTTAGAAAGTGAGTAAATTTGAAAGTTGTGAAGTGTTTTGTTGTAACCTATGGATGTAGCTTATATTTATAACAACAATAAGAGTTACTTGGCAAAAGATGACGCCCTAGGGGCACAAGTAAGCCGATAACATGTAGTATTTGATTGCACTTCAAAAAATTTGAAAATATCGTAAAATCATGTTACCTAATGGAAGTAATTTTATTTCTCCAATGCAATTTTCAGATTAATGCCTGTTAAAATTTTGATACGCTCATTTAACCATAGACAATGTCACATCATTATCACCCAACCATAGGCACTTATAATGCCACCCCCCAGCACAATTACCTTTTCTTAAATAGAATGATTTTGGCAAGTCCACTCTAGAACCAACAAATAAACCCTCACCAGAAACATCACTGCTACAACAACAACACAATACCAATAAAGTGTTCCTTTACCAAGAGAAGCGCATAAGAGAGATACTAGAAAGATTGAGAATACTCTACGACAACTGCTGCACTACTCTCTCTAGACTTGCGCCTCCTTCTGTTACAACTACTGCTCCTTAGACTTGCACACTAGCTGAGTGAGTGTGTCCAAATGAGCTAAGGCGCCTCTTTATTTATACCAGCCTATCCAAGTGACTTTTCCAGGTGGGGTCGACTTTTCTTTCTATGGTTTTCTATTTCTTTATTATTATTATCCTTGGGCCGACTTATCTTTTAGTGTAATTCTACATCTGTTTATTGGTTCTCTTGCTTCCAGAATATTCTATTCTAAGTACAAAGGTTATACTGGAGGTTAATACCTCCCACAACGACTAAAACATCAACACTCCCTCTTAGCTAGAGAGGTATTAACTAAGATGTTGTTTATGTAATGTGTAATGTTCCCCACCTCTTGATAAAGAGGGTGTGAGAGACTTAGTAGTCTGGTTGTTTCCACGAGACTATAGTCTCATGAATCATGGGGACCAAGAAACCCCAAAGCACTTACTTAAGCACAATGTTATAATTTTAAGTTGACTTTGGGAGAAAAGGTAAAATGAAGAAAGGAAAAGACCACGTGTGGAAGAACAAGGAGTTAACTTGAGGTGACTCAACAGAGAATTAGATCGGGGTATAAAAGAAAAAGAGGGTGCATCTCACTCATTCTGGATTATTATTACTTTTGCATCTTGGGCTCTTGAGCACAAAGACGTTTCAAGGTTTTGGGGATAACAAACCCTAGAGATTAGCTCGGTGGTGAAAGATCCCACCTACCTTGATCCAAGCTTGGTCACAGAGGTGCAATATTCCTCCCTCGCCATTTTACAATAGGTACAGGTCACATTCATCAGCACAGGAAGAGGTAATGCGCATCTTCAGGGGGTTTCCAACAGGAGGGCACATCGTTTGAAGAACTATTTGATCTAGGAAGAGGAGGCTTTGGGGCCTAAGGACTTATAGGTTTTCATTGTAGGGACTAGGGCACCCTTTCTAGCCCATTTTGGAGGAGGATTCTCTGTTATATGATTTATTGGAGCTTGGCACATGTTGGAGAGAAGGAGGGCGCACTGTAGAAAGAGGATCCACTCATCTGAGGGGTCAGATCTTCCTCAAACAACTTGAAACTCTGCCAGGGGGTTTGTCTTGCCTCGATCTACTGTTTTAGCAATTTTGGTGGCATTTGGAGGTATCTAGGAGGGAGGCCGAAATATTGGGTAGCTACAACCATCCAAGAGGGCGTAACTCAGCTAGGAGGATTGGATCTAGCTCTTGAAGGGAAAGAAACTAATCTCGTCCATTTCTCCAGTTTATTGTGGTGCCTTTGGCGATTATTCTCTTCAGTTTTGGAGCTTGTTGGGGCAGTTATTATTCCAGGTTGGTTATTTTTCTTGTATCATTCCAGATCTGCAGATCTATTGTATTAAGATCACTCTACTATCTAAATAAAGGTCAGATCTGAAGTTGTTAGCTCTATATTGATCTTCATTGCTTGTATCTTGTCATTTTCTTATGTTATATGTTCAAATCTATATCTCCATGCTATAATCTCTAAGGAATAAACCCTCAATGCGCAACTTGATGAGACAAACCTACATAACCTTGAAACAATAACAAACAGTTAAACAACCTTTGGTTCCAGGCAAAAAATCAGCTTGGGAACATTATTGTGGTATTAGAGCGTTAAATCCTCCTAGCTTGTGGGGATTATCACATGCATAAGTTCAGTTGTATCTATGTGGGAACGCGTAGAAGACAAACAAGTGAACCAAAGGCAGAAATGGAAGGTTCAGGTGAGGACAATGAGCCACATGTTTTAGCAGGTATAGCAAGGGAGCTGAAAAGTTCCATAGACAATACATAGTGTACACTTGAGCTCCATTTACAGGAGAACTAGGAGACAATGCGTAGGGGACAGGTTGAAATAGAAGAAACTTTGGAAAAAATAAATGCTAACCAAGAGAAAATTGTGCAACTCTTGTTACAGATGACACATGGAGGGAATGGCTCAAGTATTTATGCAAACAGGGAAGACAGAGGTTCCCATGGGGGAACTAGACATTATCAGGAGAAGGATCTTCACTATCATGCAGAGGGACAAAGCTTTGGAGGGGGAACTTCTAGGGGGCCAACACACAATAGAGTTACCCCTAGACCTTATATTCCTACATTCTTGGATGACTAGCCACATGATAACCACTTCAATGAAATAGAAGATAACTTTGAACAATATGCCAGGGAATATGAATCATTGAGTGCAAGATTTAGGAGACAGGTTACATTGGACCAATATTGTGGTATCAAGTTCAAGGGTAAACCCTGTTATCCCCTAGCCTAGGGATAACTAAGGAGATTATGTCTCGAGGCCCGCAAGTCCTAGACATGGAGTACTGAGAGCCATATTGACTTGAGCCTGGCCCTGGAGGGCCCATCTTTCTTCTTCAGTGCCTTGACCTTGTCAGTAGTGGCAACATCCATCCCGTCGGCCTAGTCCTTCAACAATAGCGGGTCTTGCTCCATGAGGTAATGATTCTGGGTATCACAGTATGTGTCACTCTGATTCTCAAAACATTTGAATATGTGCATTTAATTCTTTTTACTTTCGACGTTTGCTTGGACCTTATGGCTCTCCACTTGTCCACACTTGGGGGGAATGATAGGATGCCCTAGCAAGTTGGTTCCCATAGGGTTTGAGTTTCCATTGGGTGGGTTCATGAAACGTCATTGTCCATTCCCAACATACTTATCACTTTTCATCTTTTTCCCTCTCATCCATCCCCTACATTGGTTCGGGCATTGGGTTTGCCAAGCTAACAAAGGGTTGTACCTTACCTTATGGGAAGAAGGGGCTAAAGACCCAAAGGGTAAAGTAGCTGGCAAAAGATAAAATCCAAAAGAACAAAACCTTTAGATGCTTCGTCTAGGGATCCTCGATAAAGCAATAAAAGGCTTTTTAGCAAGAAACAGAGGGACCCATAAAATAATAAAATCAAGACCTAGTTGGAGGATAAGGGGTCTCATCACAAGCCAACCTATTAGGTCGATGGGCATGTAACAATATGACACTACCATTTAGCTGGTCACCACGCTAGGGTAGTGGCTCTTCGTGGCATAGGCAAGAGAAAGGGGGTCTCATCACGAGCCAACCTTCTCTTCTCCGTGAAATGCTTGTGGGTAACATTGTCACCACTGGTCACCACGCCAGGGAAATATCCCCTAACTAGTCTCTTGAAAGAAAAAACAATAAGATAAAAAGATAAAAGACATTAAATGGGCTTGGAAACATTTGCATACATGACAAGGTGCAACTCACCCTCTTCAGAGGCACCCACAGGTAAGCCATACATTCCCCTGTCATCACTACACCCATTGCTCAAACATCCCTACACCACCTCATCCACTTACATGGCCTAGATTTGTCTTCCCCTGGAAACATCCCACATCCAATGAGAATTAGCCGAGTAGGACCTCCCGACATATTCTCCAAACCTGGCTTGTAGAATAGCATAACTCCTTTAAGCTCTTGTCTAGGAAAGGGGGTTTTATGCACTTTAGATAACTTGATTATTAGATGTGATTGACATTGCTATGATCCCTGTGACTTATGAGCCCATGGAGGGTGTACTTCTTGTTGTTGCAGGCCACACCCGATGGACAGGTACACATGGGGAGATGATTAGTTCAGACCTCCATAGGGCTAAAAGCCCACCAGATGGATGCCGAGGCCCCAACCAGGGGCAGAAACAGGTCAAAGGCTTGCCCCAGAGACAAAGGAGGATGTTCCACCAGAGACAGCCTGACAGGCCTGGACCCAGGAGGGTCTTTCCCTCCTACTATGATGTTGGCCTTGAAAGGTCCATGATGTCACCTTTGTGACCCTTGACGTCACTAACATTTGATGGACACTTTGGAGGCAGTTATGTGCCAAGTGGTACATGTGGCTTGATCCAGAGGCCTTGGGAGGCCTAACGTTTTGCTCCTGGAGGCCAACGTTTCACCAAAGAGGCGTAACGTCACCTTAAAGGGGCATGACGTCACCTTTTCTACTTGATTTAGGGTGTAATTTGTCATTTTTATGTAAAAATTGGATATTACATGTAAACTGGCCATGTCGACCTTTTTGACTTAATTTTGGTCATTTTCACTGTATAAATAAGGGTTTTTCCCTTGTATTATTTCATCATCTTTCACTCACACTTAAGTGAGGTCTGAAATTTGTGCCCTAATTAGGGTTTCTTGGCTGAAATCTGGTGCGCACTTCTTGAAGGAGGCTATTTTTGTGTGTTTTAACATTTTTCTTGGTGGAAGTGTTCAACTATGCCTATTGCTAGATGATTCTTGGTGAATGTAAGTAATTTTTCTGCAATTCTTCTTCATTGAATGGTTATGGTGTATTTATCTTGCATTTATTCTAAGATTATGAAATTGCTAGCTTAAAACCCTAGGAGGCTAAAGCACATGTTATTGTTTTTGCCTTTATAAATTTCACCTACTAGATTATGTTAGACACCCTATTTTCTTGAAGCTTTTTGCTAAGGGCCTTTCCATTGCAACACCCTAGCATCATTTGCTTCATCTAGCCGTCATCTACTTCATATTTGAGCTAAGGAGGAGGAAAACCGCTAGGGCCTAGGGTTACCTACTTCCTAGTGGCTATTTCCCCCCTAAGGTCTAGTGATTGAAGCTTTGGGTTACCAACACTTCAATCATTAATCTTCTTGTCTCTAGCTCTCTTATTATCAATTTGTTCCTTCAAGATTGTCGATGCTAAAAGAGACTCCATTTACCCTAAAAAAACACCGATCTAAGCCTTGCACTTGAGTGATTGATAAAAGATACTCTCAAAACCTTTACTTTAAGCTCTCTACTAACTCTTCCTAACTCTAGAATAGACTAATCTACTAACCCACTTGCTTCTGTTACAAAAGTAAGCTACAACCATCTATTGCAGCATTAAAAGCACTTAAAAACAATTGTAAAGTTGATTTATACACTGCCTAATTTGCTTCTGACAAATGCTAGTACTTTGGTATTAATGAGTGATTATTTTGGGTCATTTTGAAGCTCTTCCAAGGCATTTATTGTGAAGCAATCATGTCATAAGCATTGCTGTTATAAATTTCTATTTGCTTCATCATATATCAACTATTGCTTTTATTGATAAAGTCCATGGTTTTATGAAGTACTAACAACAAGTTGTGCTTGCAAAATATATCTTTTCTTGTTGCTTTGTTCAGGGAAGGTACATAAAACCCTGGAACTTTCTGATCAGTGTGACTTGTGAGAGGGGATACTTTAATAGACACTTTAACTTTTGCCTTCTCAAACCCCCAGGTCACCGGGGACGTCTCCCCTGGGCCATCAACCCTAAATAGAAAGAGGTATCCTATTGAGATGACAGTGATAGGATAACCTCTTGTTACACAAATTTGCCTTCCCTTAACCTTTTCCTTTGGAATAAGTACAAATTGAGCGATAACAAACCCAAAAACTATCACAAGAACAACAATGAGTTGGAGCGTAGGGTAGGTAAGATGGAGATTCCATACTTTGATGGGTCTTCCAAGGTGACTGCGCAAGCTTGGGTGCATAAGTTAGACACCTATTTACAACTTAACCCCATGAGGGAGATGGATGCCATCAAGTTTTCCACCATGTACTTGGAGGGAAAAGCTCACGACTGGTGGTATCATGGTTTGGCCACCTTCGGTCATAACCAGATCACTACTTACACAGAGTTCACTCAGAGACTTATGGACATATTTGATCAGGGAGATACAAAGCTACATTTCAGGGAACTCACACAACTCAGACAAACCGGGTCACCGGATATTTATATAGGGGAGTTTTAGAGGATAGCAGTGATGGTGTCAGATGTGTCTCAAGCGAGACTAATGATGCTCTTTACAGAGTGGTTGATGG
>ML789565.1:346141-374656 GCA_009831015.1 Picea engelmannii
TGATGCTAGATGACCAAGTGGATTATATTGATGCCTCCTGTTATCAAGTTGATGCTGTTACCTAGTTGATGATGTTGCCCAGTTGATGATGTTATCTAGTGGATGCTGTTACCCAGTTGATGATGTTTCCCAGTTGATGATGTTATCCAGTTGATGCTATTTTTCAGTTGATGATGACATCCAGTGACCTGTCAAAAGATAAAGAATATCCTTCTTGTTAAGAGGGAGTGTTGAAATATTGTGTAACTGCAAAGAATATTCTTATCCCCTTTTGCGGATTGGTCAAATCCTAAATGTAATATGAAAATTAAGAAGTCAGCCCCCAGGCAAATTAAAGTGGTTCTAACTACCCAGAAAGAGAAGTCGGCCCTGCCAGTGAAGAGACACCTCCTTTCAACGCTTGCCAGTTTGTATAAATAAAGGAAGCCAACGCCTCATTTGTTCACTCACTCATCTCACTCATCTAGTGCGCAAGTATTGAAGGAAGCTGCAGTTACCAGTTTCCGGAAGAAGGAAGAGAGAGAGGCACATTGCTTGGGAGAGGATATTCTCTAGTGTTTGGTTTATTGCCTTGGCATTGGATTGGCTATGGTTCTTTGATTATTTTATGGTCTAGCATCATGGTAGTTTGTCTCTGGTAGAGTGAGAGTTATTCTGGTACTGTACTTGGTTTTTGAATCTATATTAAAGAAGTTTTGTTGGGTTTTCTTCCCCTTGAGGGTTTCCCAGGATAAATGCTTGTGTAATCTGTTATCTTGTTTCTTTCAGTAAGATCCTTATTATGATGTTGTTATAACTGTAATAATTACTATTGAACCCGTGATTAATAATAACAACTTAAGCAAGAAACTTAACATTAACCCCAGGAGGTGGTTAACTAACTCAACAAATAATTAGATCAGGGTATAAAATAAAAGGAGGGCGCATCTCTCACTCATTCTGAATTATTATTACTTTTGCATCTTGGGATCTTGAGCACAAAGACGTTTTGAGGGTTTTGGGATAACAAACCCTAGAGATCAAATCAATGGTGAAATATCCCACCTATCATGATCCAAGCTTGGTCACGAAGGTGCAATATTCCTCCCTCACCATTCTACAACAGGTACATGTCACATTCATCAACATAGGAAGAGGTAATGCACAACTTCAGGGGGTTTCCGGCAGGAGGGCGCACCATCTGAAGAAGAACTATTCAATCTAGGAAGAGGAGGCTTTGGGGCCTAAGGACTTATGGTTTTTCATTGTAGGGACTAGGGCACCCTTTCTAGCCCATTTTGGAGGAGGATTCTCTGTTTTATGATTTATTGGAGCTTGGCACGAGTTGGAGAGAAGGAGGGCACATTGCAGAAAGATGATCCACCCATATGAGGGGTCAGAGCTTCCTCAAACAACTTGAAACTCTGCCAGGGGGTTTGTCTTGCCCCAATATACTGTTCTAGCAATTTTGGTGGCATTTGAAGGTCTCTAGGAGGGAGGCCTAAATGTTGGGTAGCTACAATGAACCAGGAGGATTGGATCTAGCTCTTAAAGGGAAAACAAACTAATCTTGTCCCTTTCTCCAGTTTATTGTGGTGCCTTTGGAGGCTATTCTCTTCAGTTTTGGAGCTTGTTGGGGTAGTTATTTGTTCCAGCTTGGTTATTCTTCTTGTATCATTCGAGACTTGTAGATCTATTGTATTAATATTACTCTACTATCTAAATAAAGGTCAGATCTGAAGTTGTTGGCTCTATATTGATCTTCATTGTTTGTATCTTGTCATTTTATTATGTTATATGTTCATATATATATATATATCTCCATGCTATAATCTCTAAGGAATAAACCCTTAATGCACAACTTGATGAGACAAACCTAAATAACACACTGAAACAATAACAAACGGTTAAACAACCGTTGGTTTCGGGTAAAAAATCAGCTTGGGAACATTACATTGGTATTAGAGCATGGTTTATCTCACAATCTGAAACATATCTAAGTCCATAGAAAAGGAAGTGAACACCTCTAGGTTCTGCCATATACTGACTCAATGTGTTTACCGAAAGCATATATATGGTCTAGTGTTCATTAAATACATCAATGAGCCAATCATCTGCATTTACATGGTGACATCCACTATCTCTGAAGAAGTATCACTCTGTAACTTCAAGTTCCTCACCATCAGTATGGGCATGGATTTACAATCCATCATATCAAATCTCTTTAGTATTTCTATCGCATATTTTCCTTGACACAGGTAAATCTCATCCAGTTTCTGCCACACCTCTAGACCCAAGAAATAATGCATCATACCCAGGTCTTTCATCTCGAACTGTGATGTAAACTTTATCTTTCACTCAACGATGAGATTCTCGTTGCCTGTTAGAAGCATGTCATCTACATATAATAGTAATATCACTGGTCCACCATCCACAACCTTGTAGTAAAGGTTGGAATCTGCTTTACTCTTGGTAAAGCCCAAGCTCATCAGGACACTGCCTGATGTGGCATATCATGCCCCAAGTGCCTGTTTAGTCCCGTACAAAACTTTTTTCAATTTCCAGAAATGAGACTCCTTCTCATGTATATCGTGGTTTCTCTATGTACACTTCTTCTTGTTACTGGAGCAAGTGTCTTGTCATAATATTCTCTCTCTTGCTGAGAGAATCTTCTGGCCACAAATCAAGCTTTGTACATCTCTATATTGCCATCAATAACATTTTTGATCTTGTATATCAACTTGCAAGTCACCACTGATTTCCCTTCCAGTCTCGGAACTAAGGAAAAATCCATACCCCAGTCCTTATGACCGGCTTCCTCCTCTATCACCAAAACAAATGAATCTTCCCAGGAGGTCTCATATATCCTCGAATACTTTGAAGCTTCGATCTAGCCTCCTCAACTCATGGAACCTGTCTGTCAGTCTTGGAAGACGTCTCTCTCTACCATTTGAATCTGAGGAGGAATACTTTCTGAATTAAAGTCTCTAAGCCACTGAATCTATATGAGATCAGGATCACTCTGAGTCTCCATGCTCCCTTTAAAGCTTGATTCCCTCTGAGATTATATAATCTTCGAAGCCATCTGCTCTCTCTGTATGTGATGATCTCCTTTTAAGTCTAATCTCCTATGAACAGTCCATGAGAGGGTGCTCCTCCCTACTAGATCATGATGGTTGACTCCCTTTGAACTCTAGTTCCTTCTGAGATGGTGTTAGCCTATGGCTTAAATTACCAATCACCAAGTCTAATTGTCACCTATATTTATATTATTCATTTAGGATATTAGTAATGTATCCTCAAGTGATGAATAATGAGTTAGTTAATATTTCCTAGCCTAATCATCATGCATGATTTTAGGATCTAGAGAAAATCTCTCTATGAGTTGGCATCACCCATTGTACTATAAATACGTAACACTAGTGTGAACACAATAGTTGTGGCTAGTGAGCTTGTTCCGTCAACTTGTTGTTCCTGTCTATATTTTATCAATTGGTATCAGAGCCATGGTGAAGAAATGATGATAATATCAAAGCTTATTTGTTCTTGAGGTCCTGTTAGTCTTGAGTTCCATGGGAAGTTCGATAGCTTCATGAAAGGTTGGAAGGTGGTTTTGCAAATGGATATTCCAAATATGAATTAGTTTGTAGTGTGATGAAATATCACTGATAGCAGTGTATATATAGTCACAACAACAATGACAGAAACATTCAAAGGTTTTGGGTAACAAATGCATATTTATTTCTTGATTATTCTCTCTTTTATAGATCTATGAATCATTCACTTTTTCATGGATCTGTATAGTAAAATAATTTTCATTTTGTGTAAAGGAAAAATAAGTGCAAATGTGCATCATTGTGAAAAGAATCTTGTCACACTGTCAACGGATCCAATGAATACAACCCGTTCTCTGTTCACCAATGATAGTGATATTTTGCAAAAATCATAGTCTGAGTGTTTTGTTTCCTAAAGGAAAATAATGAGAAACATTAATCAAAATCATACTTTTTGGCTTTCTATTCTCGATTTTTTTTTGCAAATTAAGGAGGCTTGATGAGGATTATCGCCTTGGATTCTTGGTGCATCTCCACGTGATCTAGTGCCTTTCAACGCAATCTGATCACTCTCCTCAGATCCACAATCACATAGATCCGACTGATTTGTGGACCAATACTTATTGACATTGTGACCTTATCTGACATAATGCTCCAATCAAAAGCCACTGCAGTTGTCCACACAGTCCACACATCTAGATGAATTACCCGCAACAATCTACCCACACAGATCTGGATCGAACTTTTTGATGGTGATACCTATGTGTTTCGTGTGCGATCTATTGAATGCCAAGAACTTGATCACAATAACCATGGGAGGCATCACTTGGTTTTTGATATTGCAGAAGGGTACAAACCATTCTCAAGGAGGTCGCTTGTGGAGAATATATAAACTACTCCAACAATATGATCAACAATGACTTCAATTTCAGATCTATGTATGTATCGTCTGCTAGTTACAGATCTGGTGCTTGGACCACAGATCGAGTCCTTGCCTATGTCAATTGGGTATGAGCATTATCCTCAAATAATCCTCCAACAACCGTGAATGAATTTCTTTCTTTTTTTCCAACGATCAGGTATAAAGATCAATGCCCATAACATTGAGACGTTGGCTGTCACCCTTGTGAAGCACTGACAGTTAATTCGATCTATTGTTGGAAGAGAAATCAAATGGCCAAGAGAGGTGCAACCAACTCTGAATTAACAATGATAATTGATTATTTTCTAGGGAGATTTGATCCATTATTAGAGAGGGATAATCGATCCATTTTCAGTGAGAGAGATCGATCTAATACCAGAAGAGTGCGCCAGTTAGTTGAAGTTTGCATTCAATGTTTACATGATTAGGGAAATATGGTGTGTAATGTTCCCATAGTAGAAATTAAAACCTCAATCAAGAATTACGTTGGTGGAAATCTGAATTGTAGGACAGTGGGTAGACAAGAGTCTAGCGTTGATCATTTTGAGCTGCATTGGAATATGTAATTTGTAGTGATAAATGAAAATTTCTCCTTGAAGTCAGGATTACGAGCATGTGAAAGAATCAAATCCTGTAGCTTCCATTTCAAAGGATTGCAATGTCTGAGGAAAATATTAGAAGCATATAATGATATTTGGATGGCACAGTGGAAGCATTGGTGAAGGAAAAATTCCTATACAGAAAAGATTCTTGTATAATGGACAATTTCCATTCTTGCAACATATGATTGAGTTCTTGTAGAAGTGTATGGTTTCCAAAGAGATTGTAATTACAAATATTGATGAATATAATGAAAGTAGAATTTTGAATGTTTTCAAGTAGAATTCTGAATGATTCTCTGAAATGGAGATGGTGAATCAGAGATATGGTTTTTACTAACCATTGCAGAATACTTGGTTATAGAAGATTTGTGGTTTTCAGTCTTGTCAGGCATCGTGACACTGAAGTTTTCATTAAACTCCATCTGGGTACCAAAAGAGAGTTGAAAGTGTTGCAATACGAAGGTGCAGTGGTGGATCCTATCCTGGACCGTATCGTGGACCGGACCGGAAATTCACAACAATGCATCCACTGTTTTTAACTTCTAGGTTATGATTTGTCAAAGGAGAGGTTGGTTTGGATTCTGAAAAAACATTAAAGTTTATGCACAGTTTTTTATGTTGTCACTTTTTGAAAAGCATTTTTAGAGTGACATACTTGAGATTTGGAAGTGTTTCATTTTAACATAAAGTAATACTTTATGTCAATGTAAAATGTTTTATTTTTGGTGACAAAAGTGGAGTGATAAGAGGATTATTTAATGTTTATTTCAAAGTAGGCTATACGGATGAGAACTTAAAGGCACTAATGGTTAAGCAACAAAGTTAAAGTCACATTTAATTATTTGTGAAGGTTAAATGCTTGAAAGTTGAGAGAGAGATTGAAACATTTGTAACCCTCTCTTTGAATATCCTTATGATATCAAGAAAGATATTAGGATGATTTGATTTTGTATTTTGGCACAAAAGTTTCATTGTATTTCGGCATATTATTGTGATCACAAGGGAATCCATAATAAAATAGATTCTTTTTGCTTGTGTCCTAGATCCATTCGAAATTGAATAAGGGGATCTTAGGTACACCTTGTGTAGTGTGTGCTGGTGATTTTTTCATGGATGTTTTATGAGCTGATTTATGTCTAGTTTTGACATTATCATACACACATGGAGTGCAAATAAGGTTAATGAAATCAATGCACATGATGAATACCATTCATGCACATACAATCAAGCACATGTAATCAAAACACCATCATGTGATCAAGCATATGCAATGCACATTCAAGCATTCAAAGTTGTCATACATGTTAGCATTCTACGACATTTCACATTCATATCCTTGAAGCATTGGACACTTCAAGATAATTTGAATATCAATTCAACTTCAGAACAAACAATTCTACATCAAGCAATAGGCGAATCAAGTTAATAAAGCATTCAAAATTGAAGATCATTTGCTACTTGCAATAGTTTATTTGTAAGAGTGAAATCAAATTTAAATTGAGTTGAATTGTAATTTTTGGGTGCATTCTCGGTTGAACCTAACACCCACAACTTGCTTGTGTCATTCTATTCCTGAGTTTATAGGTTGAGTGGTTAAAAATGAAATCATTTTAAACATCAAAGTCTGGGTGCATTTTCGTTAGTATCCGACACCCACACCTTGTTGTAAGCAAGTGCAGGAAAGAGAATTAAAGAATACAAGCAAGTGACTTCCTAGAAACAAATTCCACTGAGCATGAAGATCAAGTGAAGGAGAAGTTCAAGTGAGCACATTCAAATGGAGTGAAATATAGAATTATTAGAGTTACTGAACACTCTAATAAACATTGTTGAAGACAACATAGTCATACTTCACAAAGATATTCTTCAATCAAAGCTAACTTGTTTCCAAGTGACGCAAGCTAAAGTTAGACTTCTTCAAGATCAATCCCAACTATTGAATGATGAGTTGATAGATTTCAAAAATCAATAGCCAATGAAGTGTTCTAAACTAGTTTCTGTTCAACACAACCCTCTCTATAATGATGATGACAATGATGATGATGATCAACAATCAATGAAGGAGAAACTCAATAAGACAACTCCATATGCAGACAAAGACAACACTATTCATGAACCTACATTTCAAGAGTTTTATTTTGAGTTCAGTGAAGAAAACCTTTCAATGATGCAACAATATGCAGTAAATCAACTTTCACAGATGTCAAAGAAACAAGTTGAGAATACTCTTTCCAAGCCCATCATCAGACCTTGGGAAGAAATCATTTACAACAATAATAGAACAAGACTTGGATATGACAAGGAAGTTACCTTTCATATTCCCGATTATTCCAGACCAATCCATTTCTAAAGTGATGGATTCCTTCAAGAAGTTTCAACTTCACCTGTTCAAGTTCAACATCATAATGTGAAGTGCCAACATTGTAATCGAGTTGGTCACATGGAGAATCAGTGTTTTGATCTCCATCCTTGCCAACATTGTGGCAAGCATAACCATTCTTCAGACATATGTTCAACACTGAAGAAACCTGCAAGATTGAAGATTCACTATGAGTGGATCGATCCTTGGCAGTGGTCATCAACAACCAAGTGATTATATAATCTTACTGTATAATTCAATCTTGAGTAAAGACCAATATTGCAACACATAACATTTTTGTACCTCACATAAGTGGTCCCCTTATGGCATAGATTTTAAGCATGGCCCTCATGGGATGAGGTAACATGTGTTTTTTTTTTCCACATGCCCACTTTGTGTTTTACACAAATGAAACAAGTATGGTACTCTCTTGAGCCTAGAGGGGGCAGTACAATGATGTAACTCTTTTGTACCTTAAATGGGGGAGTTCAAAAATAAAATGTCGATGGTTCATGAAACCACTTGAAGTCTCTCCTTTCAGCTGACAAAGGGGGGAATTACTGAGGGAATTGCATATGGTTGTTAGACTGAAAGTTTTGACAACAAATATGCCAAATGGGCATCAAATTTTCCAAATGGGCAACTGCGTCTATAGATGGAATACTTTGGCAGAATTATGATTCAATGAATTGCAATTGAATCATACACATGATACATTGGTATGCTGTTAGACACCTAAACGTGTCAAAATTGGTTAGTGGTCATCCAAAAACCATTAGTTACATGGTATCAATTGGTCAGTGGTTATCTCAAACCACAGATTCAGAGAGCACTTTCAGTGATACACTTATAGTAGAGTGGTGATACTACATGTTCACCAATTAGCAAAAGACATCAGATTCTTCTAGCTCAAATACTTGGAATGTTAGCCTATGGCTTACCTTACCAATCACTAAGTCTAATTGTCACCTATATTTGTATTATTCATTTAGGATATTAGTAATATATCCTCAAGTGATGAATAATGAGTTAGTTAATATTTCCTAGCCTAATAATCATGCATGATTTTAGGATCTAGAGAAAATATCTCTATGAGGTGGCATCACCCATTGTACTATAAATATGTAACATTGGTGTGAATACAATAGTGTTGGCTAGTGATATTTTTCCGTCATCTTGTTGTTCCTGTCTATATTTTATCAGCTGGTACTTGGTGTGGCCATTTGCCTTACCAATGGTGGAGCCATATGCTCCTTCTGATGATATGGCTCATCGATTCTATATAGCTTTGCATCCTGCAAAGTGTCATGAGACCATGTTGGTCTCTTCCTAGTTACTACAATGATTCTGGGTAGGCCCTTCTGGATCTACTAACTCTTCTTGATGATCCGAAGAGTGAACAATTTAACTAGAGGGATATGTTCGGTCATATTTGGAGCCTTCTCCTCCTTACAATCAATCTCCATATGAGGTACTCTGTATCTCGCAAAAGTATCATTCTTTCCATAAGGTTTTAACTTCGTCCTCTTTTTCTTCGGTACATGGGCGTATACAGTTGTGTATACAATTTCTTATATAGATAGTCTACTCCATGTCTCAAACTAACGACCATCTAATATGTTGCCTCCTGTAATCGTCACTATAGCTCCCCTCAGAGCTATCACCTATGACCTGGCCAGAACAAGACCAACAACAAGGGAAAACAATAGACAAGAATAATACTCTTATAATAATAAAAAAAACAATAACGAGAACAATTGTCACAGTAGCTCCTTCTCAGAGCTATCACTTGTGACCTGCCTGGAACAAGAGCCAAAATAAAAATGCAATAATAAGAAATATGAACACCACTCTTCAATCATTCCTCCATGGTAACCTGCCCGAGACAATAGCAACAAGAGAAAAAGTATTTCCAATATAATAACATTTTCATAAGAACAAATCTATGTTAAAAGACAATTTCATGGTAATCATCATAACATTACCAAGGTGGCCTTCCTGGAAGAAAAACAAGAAATATCTTCTAGAGGAGATGTTAGTTCATCTTGCAAACAAACATTTATATCTATAGTACTCACATGTTACCAAGTATTCATTACATCTAGCAATAATAAAACCTTTCAAAGATTGTTGTCACAACTATAATGTTTACTTGTAATGTAGAAATTATCAAACTTGATATGTGCAAATTGGAAACTTATCAATTTAATCAATCAAACCTGGAACCTGGAGTCTTATCTTCAAGAATGAGTGTTGTTGCTTTTCTTCTAAGTCTCCTTCACTCAAGATGACAAGTATTCTCTCCAACCTGTCCCATGTACTAAGACACTATGCTTTCTTGACATAAATCTTAGTTAGGGAATATAATGCGAATAAAATCTAAAAACTCAACCAATCTAATATTTTGACTAAAGTCAATTTATAACTTTAACTTTGACCATAGGTTTGACTTCAACAGATCAAAATACAACTGGATGTTCATAAAATCACAATAATGACATAACAACTAGAGGCATATCAAAACAATCAAACCTGGAGAGTGTCGTTCCTTTGAATGTGATGGATCTACAATTTTTGCTTGGACAAAAGATCCCTTCTCCTGCAAACACCCTCAAGATAGTGATACAACTTAAACATATGCAAGTACATACCTCCGACAAAAACGATAGGCAACGACACCATTCGACAACAATGACAAGCAATAACGAACCCAAAAATTTCAAAGTGCTCCAACTTGCAATCTGAAGATAGCTAGAGATGTGCTAGGGTAGGGCGCACTAGGACAACTAAAAATTAGGCCCAAAACTTCACTAAAATTTCCCAACGAATTTGGGTTAGGGTTTGCTGCTGTTGCAAATCCAGAAACCCTAACTGTCGGAAGAATGGCTAGCGATATGATCTAGGGAAAAAATAATTTCAGCATCCTTTCAACGATTTGCTCAACAAGTTACCAGAAACTTCATTGGCCCATAGGAATTGCAACTGGTACTACAATTGGTGTTGCAACTGGTGCTACAACTAGCACTACAACTGGTGCTTCTTCATCTCCCACTATCTCTTCAACTTTGTAATATTGTATATATGATTCAGAGAAAATATGCGCCCTCCTTAAGCGACCTTATTAGTGGGTTTAGTAGTGCTCAATGAGCTTGACAATGAGGGAAATTGAGGATCTTTGTTCCAACGGCTAGACTGTTATGTAGGAAACCAACTCTGATCCCATGTTAAAATTTTGATATGATCCCTTAACCATAGACAATGTCACATCATTGTCACCCAACCATAGAAACTTACACATGCCACCCCCGAGCAAAATAACATTTTCTTAGATAGAATTATTATGGCAAGTCCACTCTAGAACCAATAGAGAAATCCTAACTAGAAACACCATTGTTGCAACAACATCACAATACCAATAAAGCATACCTTTACCAAGAGAAGCGCAAAAGAGAGATACCAGAAAGACTGAGAATACTCCATGACAACTGCTGCACTACTTTCTCCAGAATTGCACCTCCTTTTCCTGCAACTGCTCCTCCTTAGACATGCACACTAGTTGAGTGAGTGAGTGAGTGTTTCCAAATGAGATAACACGTCTCCTTATTTATACTAGTCTGTCCAAGTGACTTTTCTAGATGGGGCCAACTTATCTTTCTGGGGTTTTCTATTTCTTTATTATTATTCTCCTTGGACCAACTTCTCTTCTAAGGTAATTCCACATTTGTTTAATGGTTCTTGCTTCCAGAGTATTCTACTCTAAGTACAAAGGTTATACTGGAGGTTAATACCTCCTGTAGCTACCAAAACATCAACAATGCCTTCAAAATATTGGGTAAATGGAGTCTTGGAATTAAGAGTTAGATCCACAATATCCCTAGGGGTGTAAACCCTCTTACTCCCTAGGGTATGCAAATCAAACTTAGGTAAATCTAGGAGGGTGAACACCCTTGTACTCCTAGAAACCTCACAATAAACGATTTGTCAACTAGAAAATGAGATGAAACTTAATGGAGGGTTTGTGCACTTATACTCCTCCTAGGTTTTCAACCAATAACAATTATGAAATGAGCAAGAAAAACTAACAATTACAGATTTTCCTTATCAATTTCAAAAGAGATGAAAGATAAAACCCTAGTTCACCAAGCTATGACCATTCATAAGAAAGAGAGAAGACCTCCAAGAGGTGCACACCACCTTAGCTCCATAAATCACCAAGAGAATTCACCATAATACATTTGCATGAGAGAGAGAGAGAGAGAGAGAGAGAGAGAGAGAGAGAGAGAGATCAAATTGCCCAAAGAGGGTGCAAATTTCAGCCAAGTAGTCTTCTCACAATGGGAGAGATATGATATAAAATGAAAAGAGTTTGATATCTATTTATACAAATCCTCCTAAAAGTGTTTTTCCACTTAATTTTAGGGTGACCACAAAGTAAGGGGTTAACAACCTTTACTTTTCCCATTTACATGATCAAATTCAAATTTAACTTTAAAAATTGCACATAAGAAACCATAATGTGACATTGGTATTTTTTATAAGTCGTTGGAGTTGATGATGGAATTCGTTGGGCCTTCTAGGGCCTCCCTCTCATGTGTTATGGTTTCCTCCTTTAATCCATGCCTCCTCCCATAAAAACATGGCAAGTGTCCTTCATCAATAACTCCACGGCCAAATCCCTAGCCCTAGGGTGAGGTCAAGCCTCAAAATGTGATGTTTTGGCCTCAAGAAGCCAAATGTTGGGCTAGTAGGGGCTAGGCAAGGTCCTGTATGGTGTCTCCTTTTTCCTCTAAAGGCAACTTTCATCTTCCTTCTTTTCCCAAGGTGTGGGTCACGGTGTCCAACTTTTGGGATTCAAGTCCCAAGGAAGCCCAAGCTAGGATTTTTCTTCCAAAACTATCCACCAAGTAGGTCCTGCAAAGACAATCAATATGCCCTCCAAGTATCTCAAGTCAAATGCATCATGATAAGTAAATCAAGTCAATAAAAGAGCCATCTAAGCATGTGCATAAAAAAAACACATCAAACTAAACAAGTTCTCAAAGACCCTATGCAATTTGCCAGTTCATTAGTTCCTCAATAACTTCATCAGTTCCAACTAAATAACTCTTTTACACGATTCATCAGTTCCTCAACAACTTCATTAGCATCCTTTTCCATTTCCATTTGTAAAATTTCCCTCCTCGAGGCATGACAAGTTCTAGATGAGGGTTCACCCCATGGTGCCATAATTCCATTGAATGAAAAGACACCTCAATGGAGCCGCCAAATGAGATCAAGGCTCATCAAAGGATGGAAAGGGGGAAACAAGGAAAGGTGGGTTCTAGGAAGGTGGAGTCGCCATATGATATTTAAGAGGAGCTGATCAAGGATGGAAGAGGAACTCCCTTTAAGTGGATTCGCTAGGAAATATAGGGAAAGGCTTTGGGATAGATTTCCAAAGTGTCGTTAGGGATCATAAGAGGATTCAAAATCCCCCCTGACAACGGTGCCAAAATGTGGTCGCACAGGTTGTAGGTTGGACAAAGCCCGACCCAAACCACAAGATGGCGACAACTAGGAGAATACCTACCCACTGCCACCTCAGATAAGTATTCCCATCACTTTAGAGGTGAAGTGATCACCTCAAGGGGGAAATCCTGAGTGACCCTAAGGGGAAATGAGATGGAAAATGATACTTATGAATGGATTCCAATAGAGGTCAAGTTTCTAAATGGAAATTATCTCGCAAATGAGTCTCGATAGTGGTCAATGGTTGGAAAGAAGTTTGAGTACCTTCATATGATGATGGTACCTGCCTGAGACACAAGAAACACCAAGTATACAAGCTATATGTTAATTGGATAATAAAGTTAATATTGTTATCCCTATTTGTAGTAGTCAACAAATATATATATCAACAAAGAAATGATTATTATAGCTGCTAAATAAGATGCTAAAATTCTAACAAATGATGCAAGAGACAAGCTAGTAAACACAATTACAACTCAAGTATAAAAGCATAGACTTTAGCATCAATGTAAGGTTGTCACAAATACGTATTGCAGAGATATATTTTCATCCTTATGGCTGTAGAAAACAAGTTGTTACAACATAAAAATCATCCACCAAAACTTGCAAAACATCCACCCAAAAGATGCGTTAGGACTAGTAGATTATAGGGATAAATTATTAACAACTTTTGACGATTAGAAAATGAGTAAATTTGAAAGTTGTGAAGTGTTTTCCTACAACCCTAATGACTGTAGCTTAAATTTATAACAACAATAAGATTTACTTGAAAAATATGACGCCCTAGGGGAAGAAGCAAGCCAATATCATGTAATATTGATTGCACTTCAAAAAATTTGAAAATATTGTAAAATCACGTTACCCAAAGCAAATAATTTTATTTCTCCAATGCAAATTTCAGATTAGTTCCTTCAAAATATTGGATACATGGATTCTTTCAATTAAGATTTAGATCCACAATATCCCTAGGGGTGTAAACCCTCTTACTCCCTAGGCCATGCAAGCCAAACTTAGGTAAATCTAGGGGGGTGTACACCCTTGAAATTTTCCTAGCAACCTCACAATAAATGACTTGTCAACTAGAAAATGAGATGAAACTTAATGGAGGGTGTATGAACTTATACTCCTCATAGGGTTTCAACCAATAACAATTATGAAACAAGAAAGAATAACTAACAATTTCATATTTTCCTTACCAATTTTAGAAGAGATGCAAGATAAAACCCTAGTTCACCAAGCAAAGACCATTCATAAGCAAGAGAGAAGACCTCCAAGAGGTGCGCACCACATTATATCCAAAAATCACCAAAATAATTCACCATAAGACATTTGCATGAGAGAGAGAGAGAGAGAGAGAGAGAGAGAGAGAGAGAGAGAGAGAATTTCCCAAAGAGGGCGCGGATTTTAGCCAAGTAGTTTTCTCACAATGGGAGAGCTATGATATAAAATGACAACAGTTTGATCTCTATTTATACAAATCCTCCTAAAATTTGTTGTCCACTTAATTGTAGGGAAACCGCAAAATAAGGGGTCAACAATGCTTAATTTTCTCCTTTACATGATCAAATTCAAATTTAACTTTAAAAATTGCACATAAGAAACCATAATGTGACGTCATCCCTCTTTTAGGGTGACGTTTTGGCATTTTTTGCAAGTCATTGGAGTTGATGATGGAATTCATTGGGCCTTCTAGGGCCTCCCTCTCATGCGCTAGGGTTTCCTCCTTCAAGCCATGCCTCTTCCCATCAAAACTTTCCGAGTGTCCTTCATCAATAACTCCACCACCAAAGCCCCATCCCTAGGGTGATGTCAAGCCTCAAAATGTGAAGTTTTGGCCTCAAGAAGCCAAACGTTGGGCTAGTAGGGGCTGGGAAAGGTCCTATATGGTGTCTCCTTTTTCCTCCAAAGGAAACATTCATCTTCCTTATTTTCCCAAGGTGTGGGTCATGGTATCCATCCCGTGGGCTTCAAGCCCCAAGGAAGCCCAAGCTAGGGTTGTTCTTCGAAAACTGTCCACCAACTAGGTCCTGCAAAGACAATGAATATGACCTCCAAGGATCTCAAGTCAAATGCATCATGATAAGTAAATTAATTCAATAAAATATCCATCGAAGCATGTCCATCAAAAACCACCTCATCAAAGTAAACAAGTGCTCAAAGACCCTATGCAATTTGCAAAGTTTAGGTATGGGAGGGTTGACAAGGTGACCTATTGGGTGAATCGTCCCCTAAGTCGAGGAGTATTTCCTGGGTAAACCCCTCTCTAATACATGTGGAGAAGATGATATGGATAAGGGACAAGAATTTTGGGAATGGGGTTAATGACATACATTTATGGGTGCCTTTGTAGAGGGTGTGCTGCACCTTCGTTTTCAATTCATCCTTTTTCCAAGCCCATTTATTGCCATTAATTAGTTAAGGTCCAAACAATTGATACTCCATAGAGTTAATCGATTATCTCGGGGGAAAATACCAAACATCACTTGAAGGGAGAAGTACACATGGTGCCATGGGGGTATAGTCTAGCTTGTAACACACCTTGTGTAAATCCCTCAACAAGTGGGACATTTGTATTATGTGTTTGCTTTTGCAAGTCTTTGATTTTTTTTAGGAGAAACCTTTCATTGTTCTCAAGACCCTTCTGGGTGAGAATATGGAAGGTTCATGATTGGATTTTATCTTTTTTCCAGCTACCATCCTCTGGGCCTTCAACCCCTTCTTCCCATGAAATGAGAGACAATCCCTTTTTGGGTCAGTACCCCCAAAAATCCCAAAAGGTAAGGACATGAGGGAATGAAGTGTGGAAAGTGACAAGTATGGTCGAGAATGACACGATGACTCGTCAAAAGGACCTCACAATAGAAGACCTATCTTTAAGGGTGACCCACTTACTAGGGCACATTGTCAACCACCAAGGTGAAACAAGGCAAAGCGCATAATTTCCAAGAAAATGTTACATAATCAAAAGCAATTTTAAATGAAACAAACTCAAATGCCTCAAATATTCAAATGACACTCACCATAATACCCGACTTGTAACTCATTGAGCAAGACCCAATGCCTTCTGGAAGCCAACTGATGTGGTGGATACTGTCTTGATGATCCTAGAACTATGGTTGTGAAGTGGGTCTTTGTCTGTGCAAGTAGAAATTGCTGGTCAAGTTGTCTCTCAGTACTCCATGTATGCAACCTGAGGTCCTTAAGACATCATATTCTTAGTTATCCCTAAGAGTTATGGATAACATTTATCAAATCTTGTTATTTCATCTCTCAAAAGATTTCACCTTTCAAAGACTTTTGAAGTCTTGTTGTTTCATCTTGTATTCATCTTTTGAAACATTTCACCTTGCAAAGGATTTTGTAGAATGCCACCATAATCCTTTGGGATGAAAATATTTCACCTTTCAAAGACTTCTGACTTCTAAAGTGTTGTTTCATATTGTATTCATCTTTTAAACATTTCACCTTGCAAAGGATTTTGTAGAATGCCACTAGAATCCTTTGGGATGTAGTTTTATGTTGACATGTTTTTGCTTGATTCTTAACATGATTATTCTTAATGGGGAAACTAATAAAGAAAACATTACCTTTGAGACTAGAGTGACACCAACTCAAAACCAAAGAATAAATTAATGGAAATTGTTAGTACTAGCATAAGTTAAGTTATTAACAAGGATACATGTGACTATATATAGATCACAATTAAGATCACAGTATAAGTTATATGGTATAATTAATAACAGTAAAATATAATAGGTTATTAAAGGACAAATTATCCTATTAACATCTACTTAGATCAATTTGACTTGTCTTGTTAGACACATGTTGATTCTTTTGATGACGAATGGTATATGTAAATGCTTTCAATTATGATATATGTAAAACTTCACTTTGATTTAAATACCAATATAAGATCCATGAGTACCCTAATTTTGTGAAAAATATATAAGACTTAAGTTTAATATGAAGATAAGATCATTACTTTGTTTTGGTGTTTTAATCATTGTAATTTTGGATCAAGAGTAGTGTAAGAAATGAAGTATGCTAGTGATGTTTGAAGTGAAATTTATGTTTCCATAAGATATTAAAGAAAGTATGATTAATATTTTTGGGGATTCCAAATTGATTATGAACTTAGTCTAAAAAATAACAAAGAACAATACTCCAATTCTCATAGTAAGGTCAAATAATCATGCAATGAAACAATAAGTGGAGGGACTATCTTCTCTTAAATGATGTTGTTGATATTTAATTACAGTTATAGGGGTGTGTAAATTGTTTTAATCCTTTTGTAGATTCTAAGTAGATAATATTGATGTGATTTCCAAAAAGTCAAAGACCACTCATCCCATTTTCATTGTAAACTTAATCCAACCTCAGGAGCTATCAACATTGTTTATAAGTCTCCCTTACATCTTATGGCATGGAAGTCTATGACAAATGATTAGAGGTGAGGAACTAGAAGTTGAGCACGGTCCAATAGTTGCGAGGGACGTTGTGGGGGTGGGCCTAATCAGGATTAATTTAAAACTACTTGAAAAAATATAATAAGGTGTTCATTAAATTGTCTTTAGGTACATATGATTGTTATGTCATTATCAAAGACATTAATATTAATTTTTTTTTATATGTATTTATAAATATGTATCACAAATAGTCCCTCTTAGTTTTGAGTTAAAAGTTAATATTTAAAAATAAAAATTCCTTCAAGTTGCATCCACCTCAAGGAATATATTGTTGGCATTATTGATTGTGTGTTGTCATTGATGGAACCATGAGTCAAACATGTAAAGTAATCAGAGAAAAATGAATATCACCTTGGAGTAGAGGAAGATCACCTTGGGGTAGAAGTAATTTGTGATCACTGTTGATCATGACAGGATCAACAAATGATCCTATGTTCCTAAAGCTTAGGAGAGATAGCAGGGAGATTCTACAAAGAATACACACACAAAATCAGAGCATGGGAAGGATGAAACAAAGCTCAGAAGGGAGAGCGCATTACATAAGTGATATCAGGATTGAAATCCTAACAATAAAATCCAAAGGAATCAAGGAAGAATCATGTCCGTTGATATAGTTCTCGGGACAATCCTGGACTATCAGATCGCGTAGAAGCCACAACCGACACATAAAAATACCTTGTAAAGGAATGAGTTACATGATACGTTCATTCTCAATTCGAGACAATCTAGGATCGTTAGATCGAGGTGAAGTACGAGGTTGGGAAGGATTAAATCTCAACTGCCAAATCTGAAGCAGTAGTAATATGGACCATTGGATTAAGTAGCGGACAAAATAATTTCAACACTTCGCCACTTCGATGAACATTGGAGACAATTCAGGATCACGAAGTCACAAAATACCTCCAACCATTAGATCAGTTCGGGATCTATCCTGATCGTCAGATAGAACCAAGTGGAAGGATATGATAAGTAGACCCCATAAGACACAAAGTATTGAAACCTCCAAAGTCGTGAAGTGAACGTCGACCATCAGATCTCATGGAGAAAATTTGGGTTAGTCTCAACCGTTGGATTGAGTGGAAGGATAGGATAAGCAGGACCAAATGCACAAAGTTATGAAATCCAACCAACTGTCAGATCGAGGGAAGAACTTTGGGAGAAATACAAACCGTTAGATCAAGAAGGACTAGACCAATGATGGAGATCAACTCATGGTGATCTTGATTGATGAATCTTGAGGTAACATGTGGCGACTATTGATTGGTGTTCAGAGGAAGCTATTCAAAGTCTAGTGGAGAAGAGTTGTTTTAACACTCCAAAATCAAAGTATCGAAACACAATATTCCTCTTGGATACCCTTTATTTAATGTACCGAAAGGTAACACATGGTGACTATTGATTGGTGTTCGGAGGAAGGTATTTAGAGTCCAGTGGAGAAGAGTTGTTTTAACACTCCGAAATCATAGTATCGAAACAAAACATTCCTCTTCGATACCCTTTATTCAATGTCCAAAAATGCATCACATGGATGCTATTAATTAGTGTTCGGAGGAAGGTATTCATAGTCCAGTGGAGAAGAGTTGTTATAACACTATGAAATCAGAGTATCGAAACAAAATATTCCTCTTCAATACCCTTTATTCGATGACAAAAAAAGGAACATGTGGCGACTATTAATTGGTGTTTGGAAGAAGGTATTAGGAGTCTAGTGGAGTAGAGTTGTTATAAAGCTTTGAAATCAGAGTATCAAAAAAGAATATTCCATTCATTACTATCCGTTCGAAGAGATGAAGAAAGTGGAAGTGGCATCCCTCCGAAGACAAAGAATCGAAGAATATTCGTTTTGAAGCTAGGACGAGACATGTAGTAAGACAAAGATGAAATGTGGCCCAATCAATTGATGACAAGTGTCAAAATTCATATGGCACATAAGGTCTGTGAAAGTCACAAATCAAGATGACATGTGGCACACACACTACACATCCACATCATCATTGGTGACATCAACATGCCCAAAAGTTCAACGAAAAATGTGGGGGTATAGATCTGACCATCTGTCAGAAGGTTAAATCAATGATGAAATTTTAGAAGCACAATTTAAATTGCGTAGATGTTAGCGAGGAGGAGACAATGCGATTTTAATCTGGACCATAGATTAAAGTCGATGACGTGTCTCTCTAGGATTGAAAGCGCACAATGGCCAAATGTTAAAGCACCACTATGAAGTTGAAAGAGCGCAAAACATCCACTCAACCACAGATTAAGTCCTGACTGTAGATGTTTTTTAGCCTTTATATAATCAAGAATTGTCCATTCAACAAAATATTAAACTCCACACCATCAGATCAAGATCAAAGAGAAAGAATTGACAGATGAGATTGAACTTCTGTGATAAATCTTCATATGTATTTGATCTCGATCACAGGTCAAGTTCATATGGATGTTATGAAGCTGTGTTGGGTTAAGTGCTAACTGGGATAACTCATGGCTATAGTATGTGGTCACTTGGTGAATGAAAAGTCCCTTCGGGCTAAAGTGTAGAACATCATTTGCGCCCTAAGCTATTAGCCACAACATATGGTCCTAACAGAAAAGAGGGACATGAATCCAACACCGATCACTTGATAAGGTAAGGAGCTTAAACAAGGAAGCAAAAATGGAGATTAAGCTCGTGGTTTTGAGCTCACAGTCACATGAATTTTGGATTCAAGAGTGTGCCTATTGATTAAGACTCGAATTCACAACAATTTGAGATTTGTAGACTAATGAACCGATACACAATCATGATTAAATAGGAGTTAAACAATGAGCATTATGATAAATAATAAAATGAAATATGATATTATTTAAATTTTAATATTATCATTTAAATGAAAGGGTACAATGGCTCATTGTCAAAAGATGCAATGGTTCAAATTCACACCAGTTGGAATACTATATAAACAAGAAAGAATGGTGAGAAGAAGGTGTATCTGCAATCCAGATCAGAATATCAAAAGTAGAAGCAAAGTCCAAGAAGAAAAACTAATGATACTTATGCAATGGGGGTGGAAGGTAGGAGCAAGGAAGGATTCATATCTTTTTCTAAGTTAAGTGTGAAAATAAGAGAGTTGGTGCTTCCTAGGGTTTGTACCCGAAAACAAGGGAGTTGGTGCTTCTTAGGGTTGGTGCCCTAAAACAAGGGAGTTGGTGCTTCCTAGGGTTGGTGCCCTGAAGAAGGGGATTTGTGTCTCCAAGAGTTGTTGCTCTAAAGAGGATTGGTGTCTCCAAGAGTTGGTGCTCTAAGAAGGATTAATTTCCTTCACAATCAGAAAGTATTCTTTATAAACTTTGTAATCCGTGTTAAGTATACTTGTATGATTGATTCTTAAATACAAGTCCATTGTTGATCTACTATGATGATAAATATAATAAAAAAAGTAACAACTAATTGTTTAAAAAGGTAATACTGATTCATCCCCTCACCTTTCAGTATTACCAACAATTGGTATCAGAGCGAGGTTCCTTCAACACAATTTAAATAATGGAAGGTAGATCCTAAAAGAAATGGATCAACAAGAGGGATTGTCTTCCAACAAAGCACCATTGTTTAAAGGAGATGATTATGCTCTCCGGAAAATAAGAATGAAAATCTACCTGTTGGCCCTTGTTTTGATGTTTGGCAATCTGTAGAAAATGGTTACACTGCACCAGCTACTCCACCCACAGATACTGCATGAAAGAAGATTTGTAATCACAACTCAAGAAAAATCAATGCCATTCTAGGAGGATTAACAAATCCCATATTTGTGAAGGTAATGCATTGTAATTTAGCTAAGGATATCTAAGACAGAATAGAGGTTATATATGAAGGAGATATCAAAGTCAAGGAAGCCAAACTACAAACCTACATAGATCAGTTTGAAAATTTGAAGATAAAAGAAGAAGAGAACATCATTGAATACCTTCATAGAGTAAATGAGGTAGTTAATTCAATCATAGTAGTAGGAAAATACCTATCAGACAAACATATTGTACAAAATATCTTAAGTTACTTACCTATGAGGTATGACACCAAGATTTCCACAATTGAAGATAGACCAGAACTTGACAAAATCACAGTAGATGAGCACTATGGAATTTTTGTAGCATATGAGATGAGGACATGATARGAAAAACCATCAAAAGAAGAAACAAACTTTTAGGCTTCTAAAGAAAATAATAATCAAGAACAAATGTCTAATGAAGATCAATCAGATATATCAGATGTAGAAGAGGCCAAATTCATAAGGAAACTTTAGAAAGGATCTGAAAAATATAAAGGAAAGTTACCCTTCAAATGTTTCAAATGTGGAAGAATCAAACAATTTTCTAACAAATGTACCTATCCTAATGATCCAAATGGATATTAGTGGCCACCCACCTTTTCCAACAGGCTCAAAACAATTTTCTGACATTTTTGGCAATTTACTATTTTTAGCAGTTTTAACTTCCGGGGCCATTTTGAGGGCCTAAATGAAGATTTTTCGGTATCGAGATTCTCAATTATAGATGAATGAATGATTGAGCCTCCAAAATGAATCTCCTCAATGATACCTTTCCAACGAGCTATCACACGCCTAAAACGAAGATCGTATGCAAAAGTTACGACCTCGGGAAGTTGATGTACTAACTTACCCAAACGGGGCCCACATGACTTTTGGCACTTCATCTCCTAGGGTTAGGTTTTTGGATGTATAGGGTTTTTGACATTATTGCTTATTGTAAAAATGCCTTCAGAGCTTCATTGTAACCTTCTTCTTGTGAATGTGCGCTGCCGTCACATCTCTTCTCAGAGATAAGCCGCCACCATTCCAACAAGCTTGTTTCTGCTGCATTTTATAGTTTCAGCTTATTTCGTTATTGAATAGAAAACCAGTTTTACTGTATCTTTGTTATTTTGTGTTAAGCACCTGTTAATAATCTATATTCATTTCATTCTGCTCATAAAATCTGGATCGGTGGTATCAGAGCGACCTGCTCCTTGTTGTCTTAATGCATGTCCCCACCGAGGTCGGAGTACAAAGAGTTGGGTCTCGAGCTTGTTTCTCTTGAGGATAGAAGCCCTCACACGCCCAAGAAACCTCCAATGGAAGGAGAAAAGAAAGATGATGGGACAAGAGATCCTTTCAAATTGTTGATTGAGGAAGCCCTCACGCAACAAAGGAATGAGATGATGGATAGTTTCGCGCAAATCCTTTGGCGACTACCAATAGGCGACATATCTTCTTCGAACGGAGGCGTCGCCCCCTTCAAGGTACACATAAACTTTGATATTCCTATATTTGAAGGTTAGATAGACGTAGATGCTGTAGACAAGTGGTTGAATCTACTAGAAGGGTATTTTTCTGTTCATAAATTTTCGAATAGAGAAAATATTACTTTTGCAGTCCTCAAAGCCGTTCCCCATGTCAAAGATTGGTGGGAAACTTTCTGTGAGAAAAAGGAAACAGAGGAAATCTCATTATTTTCAGTCACGACCACCTGGGAATCCTTCAGGGATGCTATCAAGGAATAATACTACCTTGTCGAAAGTTATGATGACCTGTATACCAAATGGACCACACTGCGGCAAGAAAGAGACCAAGCAGTGCCATCTTTCACAAATATCTTCCATGCTTTGCACACCAAGTTGGGTATCAAAGATTCAGAGCGACATCTGGTGCTCAAGTATCACGGTGCTCTGCATAGATACATCCAGACCGAAATGGAATTTCTGGACTTCTCATCCTTGGGTGCAGCCTACCGATATGCCGTCAAAATCGAGTAGAAGCTCAAACAAAAGACGCGGAAATTTGGGCCTGGGAACCCCTCACAACAAAAGCCAGGAAAGGGCGGCCCCAACCCACCGAACAAAGGACAAAGAAAAGATGGACAATATCAGGAAAACCAGTACAAGCTGCAAGCAAAGAAGGACACTGGAAAGACAAAGAAAGATACTGGGAAGTGGTGCGACTTCCATAAGAGCCCTTGGCATAACATTGCTGATTGTCGCTCAAAGCAGTCGCTAGTGGTCGAAGTGAAAGCCTCTGAATCAGATGCAGATTCTGACTCTGAGACAGAACCAAAACGGGGAAGATAGATCATTGACGTGGAACCCAGTGCCACCGTTGCTACCACCAAGCTCCAGCCTGGTGAACCAGACGAGCCAGAAGAAGGAGAGTGCCTCTTCCATTCACAGATGTGGGTAAAAGGCACTCCACTACACTTCATTGTTGATAGCAGTAGCTAGAAGAACCTCATCTCAGCAGAGGTTGTCAAGCGGCTGGCCCTTCCAACAATGCCGCACCCACAACTCTACACCATTAGATGGCTCCGCCAAGGAAGCGATCTCTGCATCAACCAACAGTGTTGTCTGTCGTACGACATCAAGCCCTTCAAAGACGAGGTATTGTGTGATGTTGCTCCTCTCGAAGTTTGTGATGTTATTTTGGGCCAACCTTATTTATGGAAACATCATGCTGTATATGAGTCTAGGCCTCGTAGTGTTATTATTACTTTGAATAGGAAATTGTACAGGATACCCGAGGCAGTCCCACCTAGCGCTATTTCCTTGATCTCTGCTAAGCAATGCAGGAAGGTCATCTCTCAGACGGGGAAGTTTGTCTTCTTCGTGATTCGCTCTCAAAATAAGAGAAAGATCACATCCACATCTAGGGTCTCTATGGATGACCTCTCCACATAGTAGAAGCAAGTAGATAAGGTCATGGAAGAATACTCAGATATCTTCTCTTCACCTACTGGGGTACCTATGCACTGCCAGGTCAAGCACCCCATCGATCTGACCCCCGACGCACCGCTACCAAATGGGCCAACCTATCGTCGCTCTTTKTTAGAGAATGAGGAGATCAAGCGACAGATCCAAGAACTKCTCCACAAGGGGCACATCCGCCCCATATCATCACCTTGCGRGAGCCCAATTGTGTTGGTACAGAAGAAAGATGGAACCTGGCGACTCTGTATTGATTACCGAGCTCTGAATAAAATCACTGTTAGAAACCGGTACCCGATTCCCCGAATCGATGACCTCCTTGATCAACTCACAGGGGCCAAATACTTCAGTAATATTGATCTAAATTCTGGCTACCACCAGGTCCCGATAGAACAGACAGATGTATGGAAGACTGCCTTCAAGTCAAAGGAAGGACTTTTTGAATGGTTGGTCATGCCCTTTGGTTTGAAAAATTCTCCAACCACTTTCATGAGGATGATGGACGATATCCTGCGACCATTCACCAATACTTTTGTAGTGGTGTATCTGGATGACATTCTAATTTACAACAAGACTTGGGCCGAACACTTGCAGCATATTCAGCAGGTTCTACACACCCTGCGGCAGGACAAGCTATACGCCAACCTGGAAAAATTCTCCTTCGGCATGGACAGGGTCCATTACCTGGGCTACATCATTGATCAACATGGTGTACATGTGGATCCAGCCAAGATCCAAGTCATCCGTGACTGGCCAGCCCCAACAACACTCACTGAGCTTCAGAGTTTCTTGGGACTTGCTAATTTCTACCACAGGTTCGTGTTGGGTTTCTCCCATATTGCATGGGCCCTCAGTCAAATAAACATGGGTGGTGGTAAGGTGAAATTTGCGTGGGGCCGGTCCCAACAACAAGCGTTTGATGATTTGAAGCAGTGCTTGTGCTCAGCCCCAGTACTTTCACTGCCAGACCTGCAACATCCCTTGGAGATCGAGACAGATGCTTCAGACTATGTTATGGGTGCCGTTCTCACTCAGCACAACCGCCCTGTGGCCTATCATAGTGAGACACTGTCAGATACTGTCCGTAAGTACCCTACTTACGACAAAGAAATGTACTCCATTGTGAAAGCATGCCGCCAGTGGAGACATTACATTCTTGGGAAGGAGACAGTCATCCGCACTGATCATAATCCACTGTAGTTCATGCAGACACATGGAAAATTGCAGAATGACCGCCATCAAAAGTGGTCCACATACTTGCAACAATTCCACCTCAACATCAAGTATAAAACATGAAGCACCAATCGCGTTGCTGATTTCCTCAGCAGACCGCCAGTCGCAGTACTCACCACAATGCTAGACTCTTGCAGGCATGAGACATCTAGATGGCTCCAACTCTATGAGACAGACCCTGACTTCGTCACCACCTACCAAATGTTGGGTGAAAATGCAGTTGTCGATAATTTCCATCTTCAGAATGGGTTGTTGTGTCGTCTGGGCCATATCTGTGTTCCATCAAGTGAGCGAGCGAAGCTGATATGGGAATCCCACTACAGTCGGGTGGCAGGACACTTCAGCGTCGAAAAGACAGTGGCGATGATACATAAACATTTCTACTGGTCGAAACATCGACAGGAGGTCAACAAGTATATCAGGTCTTGCACTGCCTTCCCTATTGCCAAACCGACCACTAAGAAACAGGGCCTATACACCCCTCTTCCTACTCCTGACAGGCCATGGGAATCCATCTCAATGGACTACATGTCGGGCCTCCCATCCACCAAGCGAGGAAATGACTGTGTTTTTTTGGTTGTTGATCACTTTTCTAAGATGACGATTCTGGTTGCCTGTAAGAAGAGCATCACAACAGAGGCCACTGCCAAGATATTCTTTGAATGAGTCTGGGTACATTGTGGAATCCCACAAACCATTGTCTCAGATCGGGATAGTCGATTTCTCAGCACATTCTGGTTGAGCCTCTGGTCACTGCTGGACACCAAGCTCACCAAATCCATGACCTTCCACCCCCAGACAGATGGCCAAACCGAGGTTGTAAATCAAATGATTGTGCATATCCTTCGAATGTATAATTCAAAGAACCCTCGCACATGGGATGAGAGCCTTCCCTATGTCCAACATAGCTACAACTGAGCCTTGCATAACTCAACCGACCACAACCCTTTTCAAGTGGGGTTGGGATTCCAACCATTGGCTCCCATAGATGTTGCAATTCCCCTTGTGGTCACCTCGACTGACTCATCTCCTGCTCCAAATGAAGCTGAAAAAGCCACCCGGTTCATTCAACGGATCCATCACATCCGCTAATAGGTTCAGGATATCATACAGAAGTCCAATGACAAGTACAAACAACGCCATGATCAACATCGGGTGCCGCATAAGTTTCAGGTGGGCGAAAAAGTTTGGTTGCACTTGCAGAAATAACACTTTACAGGACCCCATCGGAAGCTTCGCCCACTCTGTTATGGACCGTACACTATCACCAAGGCCATGGGGGATAATTCTTTTGATCTCAACATTCCTCCTTTCCTTGGCCTGCACCCAGTGTTCAACGTGGATCTCCTTCGCCCTTATTTCCCACCATTATTGGACACCTCAGAAGTAGAAGAACAACTGACACCAATAGAGCTCAACCCCAAATGCATACAACATGCATCCAATGATCAGATTGTGGACAGACAGATCAAGGGAACTCAACAACAAAGGATCTAGCTTTATCGAGTTGTCAAAGCAGGGCAACTCCTGCACCAAGGCAAGTGGCTCACCCAGGGCCAAATTCAAATTTTTTTTCCTCATCTAATGGGGGACCTAAACGCAATGGATACCATTGCTTCCTAAGGAGGGAGGATTGATCCAGATGGATATCGGTGGCCACCCACCTTTTCCAACTGGCTCAAAACAGTTTTCTGACATTTTTGGCAATTTACTATTTTTAGCAGTTTGAACTTCCGGGGCCATTTTGAGGGCCTAAATGAAGGTTTTTCGGTATCGAGCTTCTCAATTATAGAGAAAGGAAGATTGATCCCCAAAAATTAATCTCCTCGATGATACCTTTCCAACGGGTTATCACATTCCTAAAACAGAGATCGTATGCAAAAGTTACGACCCCGGGAAGTTGATGTACTAACTTACCCAAACGGGGCCCACTTGACTTTTGGCACTTCATCTCCCAGGGTTAGGTTTTTGGATGTATAGGGTTTTTGGCGTTTTTTCTTATTGTAAAAAGTCCTTTAGGGCCTCATTGTAACCTTCTTCTTGCGAATGCGCGCTGCCGTCACATCTCTTCTTAGAGATAAGCCACCACCATTCCAACAAGCTTGTTTCCGCTGCATTTTACAGTTTCAGCTTATTTCGTTATTGAATAGAAAACCAGTTTTACTGTATCTCTGTTATTTTGTGTTAAGCACCTATTAATAATCTGTATTCATTTCATTCTGCTCATAAAATCCGGATCACCTAAGCAAGAGGAAAGTGACGATGAAAGAAATTTCAAAGATCATAAGAAGAGAAGAACTGAAGATAAAAATAATTTCTACAAGAAGAAGAAAACTTTCTTTACGTAAGAATACATTATCTCATCTGAAGAAAGTGAAGAAGAGGAGCCAGAGCTTCTATTTATGGGAATGGAAATTCAAGATGATAATCATTCAAAATATGAAGAAGAATTGAACCTCGAGGAAGAATTTATCCGTGCAATTGAAGAACTAAGAAAATTTAAAAATAAAAACAAGTTACTAAGGGAACAAATTCTAAAGTTTGAAGAAGTTATGAAATCAAGAGAAAATGAGGTTTCCAAAACCATTAGTGATTCAGAACAATTGATTATTGAGTTAAAAACCCTACTCCAAGAAAAAGAAAAGAAAAGAAGAAATATTGAATAAGGAAATCAATGAAAAACAACAATGTAAGATATTGGAAGATTAAATAATTTAACTAAAAGGGAAACTAGAAAAAGAAGACATTTAGTCTAAGTTTGAAAACAACTCAAAAATCATGAACAAAATTCTTAGCAGTCAGAGATCATCAAATGATAAGATAGGACTGAGATATGATCCCTCTACAGAACAAAAGAATGTCAACCAACCAATCGGCTATGCATATGCTTTTAATAACTCCTTAAGAAGAGAAGAAAGTAAGGCAAGGACAATACCATTGAAAACTGTCCCAAATAAACATAAATCTGTAATCCATACTAAAGAAAAAGATGACAAGAAGAATATAATCAACATAAGGAATCCCTCTAACAGAAATAAATATATCTTCCTTGGATATTGCTATTCCTGCAATAATTTTGGACATAAAGAAATACATTGTAAAGCTTATAGAAAAGACAATACATTGTGTAGGCTATGGATTCTTTTGTGTAGGCTATGGTTT
>ML789566.1:0-18116 GCA_009831015.1 Picea engelmannii
TTCCTGCATTACCACACTTTGCAACAAATTCGAATAGTGAAATCAAACAAAATAACATGAAATCAAAATAACAAATACATGAAATGAAAATCTACACTAACAATTTACAATAAGCTTACCAAGCTGGATCGGTGGCCCTTGTCAATGCCAACATGGAAGCTTTTAGACCAATCGATGCTAACTTCTAAGAGACAAAAGATCACTGAATTCAAACTTGCATTAATCTCCAACAAGTAGGTTTACAAAAAGAGTCTTTTCATGAATCCAATCTACATCATAACCATTCTCTCCTAATCTACATAATAATAATTCTTCTCAACAACCTATCTCATAACAATTCTCTTAATCTACATAATAATAATTCTCTCCCTCTCATGAAGAGAGGGCACTCTCTTTTATACATGAGAGATTTGAAAATGAGATAAACATCTCATAATTACAGATCCACTTTTCTCTCAACCCATTTTCCTTTATTACAAAATATAATCCCTTCAAATCCTCACACATATCTCTCATATATCTTGGATAAGATATGACAACCAAAACTCCATGATCTTCTCCTTAGATTAGGATTGAATTATCTCCTCACATCTTGAAATGGTGGAGGAAGTATTCAAGAAGTCTTTTGAATTAATCCTTTACATATTCCTACACATGATAAAGATCACACATTTTTGAGATATATGAAAACATGTCAATTTGCTAATATTTAATCACAAATTCCCTTTTAATACTAAAATAAATGATTTCGAAAATAATAAGGTTAAACCCATATTTAATTATGAAAAATGGTACCATGAAAGTTTAATGGGGCAATGAAATGTGAAGAATGATGATGGGAAAGGTGGATGGAAATACAACATTTATGAGTCCCAACAACCCTACCATTCAAATTTTGGCTGCCTGGGAAGGTAACCCAGCCACCCTAACTGCATAAATGATGAATTTTATTGACATGGTACATATTTTATATAAATTTCTCATAGAACTTATCATGTTATTAGTTTCCTTTTAGTTTATTATTATGAAAGCCACTTGAGAAAATCATAATGAACACAACCAACACTCATTTATGTTCCTCACTCTTGCTTTATCTTGTCACAGGGACCTTGTCTTTTATGAAAAATCCAACATTTGTTTTCTTTACAGCAGTAAATGGGCAAACATTGAACACTTGTTGTTCCTTTCGCATGCCCGATGTTCCTTTTGCGCACCTGTTGTTCCTTTTGCATGCCTGTTGTTACTTTTGAACACTTGATGTTCCTTTTGCACGCCTATTGTTCCTTTTGCACACTTGTTGTTTCTTTTGCACTCCCGCTATTCCGTTTGAACACTTGTTGTTCCTTTTGCACGCCTATTGGTCCTCTTGAACACTTGTTATTCCTTTTTTCACGCCCACTGTTCCTTTTGCGTGCCCACTGTTCCTTTTGAACACTTGTTGTTCCTTTTGCATGCCTGTTGTTCCTCTTGAACACTTCTTGTTCCTTTTTGTGTGCCCGTTGTTCCTCTTGAACAATTGATGTTCCTTTTTGCACGCCTGCTGTTCATTTCGTCGTTCCTTCCCTACATTGCTGAAAAAATGCCAAGCCATTCCTTTGGTGTACGACTTTCACCAAATAATTTTCACCAGCATTATTTCTAATTATCATCATAACGATCTATCATTATTTTGTGGACTATCTCCCATACCTTATCAATTTTTTTTTTGGATTACTTTCTTCAAAATATCTTAAACCTTGTTCATAACCTGTAACCACCATAATTTGTTCATTTTTCCTTATACTCACAAATACACTTGAATGATATCTTGCCTTCATATTATAATAAGGAGTCTTAGGCACACTTTTACTGGGCATCCTTACACTTCTTTACACCATCCCTTACTCTTACGGAGTAGATGAGCCTCCCTTAATACACCTCTAAAAAAAAATAAAGAGAAATATTTTTTTTTCCCACAAAGAATAGGTGGTCTCATCACGAGCCAAACTACCACAATCATATGATACTAACCTAAGTGACATTCCTACTATGGCTACCACACCAGGGCAATGGCCGTTGACATTTTCTTTTGTCAAAGGACAAGAGGTCTCATCACGAGCTGGCTTGTTCACTTAAGTTACACTCTAGTGAGTGGCATTATCATCATATGGATACCAAACTAGGATAATGGTCTTTTTTTGGGAAAAGACTCAAATATTAAAAAAAAAAAAAGTAATATTTTTTTTTTCCACAAAGAATAGGGGGTCTCATCATGAGCCAACCTACCACGATCATATGATAATAGCATAAGTGACATTACCATTATGGCTACCACACCAGGCCAATGGCTTTTGACATTTTTTCATCAAGGGACAAGGGGTCTCATCACGAGCCAGCTTGTTCACTTAAGTTACAATCTAGTGAGTGGCATTATCACCATCTGGCTACCAAACCAGGATAGTGGTATTTTTGGAAAAGACAATTCAAATATTTATCAAGGATGCAAGCTCATCTAAGGGTTAAAAGGAAACCCCGTCGAGGCCATGGACGCCTGCTGGTAGCAGTAGCTCTGCCTGTGGTATGGAAGTGTACCTTAAACACCAAGTTTTAGGGTGTCTCTAGATTTCCTTCACTCAATAATGAGACTATCAATTCAAATGTATTCAATAAAATGAAAAAGTAACAACATTATGATATGTGAAATATTATTTTAAATGAACAGATTTAATTTATTCGACTTATGTATCCTTAAAAACATTTTTTTGAGTATAGGTATATTAAATTCATTTTTTTTTTCACGAAAGAGGACTAACATTTAATGATTTCCATTAAAATATGTTGTTTGAAAATTAATGATTGATCCCCATTGGTGGTAGCAGTGAAATCATTATCCCTCACAGGAAATACCTACACTCATTACTTTCCCCTGCGTTGGCGGTCAAGGTCGACCTCTACATTAATGAGGGGAGTGGATGCTCGACATGCTTTCCAATAAGATAGTAATGATTGTAATAAATACCCACATTTGTGAACACTTGTTTTTCTCTGATATTTTCTATTTTCGGTAATTTTTCCTCCAAGTTGGTCTAACCAATTCTGCTACTAGGAATGATAGTCGTTTTCATTTTCTCACAAAATGGGTGGCAGAAGTGTGCAAAGGGAGCCAAATTTACTATAGGTTATAGAGAAAGCAAGAGAAATCCTACACCATCTGGGATGGATGGAGTACTTCAACCATTTGCAAGGATATGACATGAATGTAATGCTTGAATTCTTTTAGAATATACAAGGAGAAATCTCTATGGTGTGAGGCATATGAATCGCAATCACCCCAGAAATCTTAGAAGAGGTCACAGGACTCCCTAACATGGGCATTCAGTGGACATGAAAATACACAGTGTTGAAGGAAGCTGTGGAAACTTTCATAGACTCTAGGGAAGAATTAGATAAGAAATGAAAGGGACTTAATCCCAGTACCCTCAGGGAACCATGGAAGGAACTGGCAGGGGTAATTCAGCGGTACATCACCTGTGATGTATGATACGATGTAATTTGACCTCGCCACCTCAAATTGTTGGCAGCCTTAAAACAACAGTTAATACTTAATCTACCTTTCTTTTTGAACTCCATATTACATGAGGTTGCCTTAAGAACACAAAAGTCCAAGGATCCTGTTACTGTTATCAGCCACCACAAATTAGTTAAACTAATAACAAATAAAGCATTGAGTTAAACTCAATTGACCTGGGATAGTCTGATTGAGGCCAATAGACCTCCAAAACTAGAGCATCCTGAATTATTCCATGAATACCCACCACAGACAGGAAGAGGAGACTACCGCCCAAAGAGAAATTCCATCTCCTCAGACCGAAGATAAGGTAGACCCTACCCAAAACACAGAGGCCCAGACCTAAAAAACACAGGTATTAACGAAAAAAAGGAAGAGAGCAATGGTTGCCCATAAAGCCATCATTAAGAGAAGGAAGAGAAGTAGACGAATTCAGGAAATGACTGAAGCAATTTAGGATACAAAAAAATAGCCTGAAGAACTTTAGAATTTTATAGAACAATCTCCACAGAAAAATGTTCAAGAAAATGGGCAATTAGAACAGACCTCATAAAGGAATGATCAGGAAGACACCCAACTGGCATTAGAGCATCTGACAGAACAATGTTTGAAGAGATATGAGGTAGAGATAGCTCAGGTTTTGGGGATCTTAGGAACCTTAATTGATAGAGGCACAAATAATCCAGAAAAATGCCCAGAACAAGCCTTCTCTTCAAAACCAGCTAAAGATTTTCCTGATATTGAAATATCTTTCCCAGAGGACACATCACAGGAAGAACCTCATTTTGAAATGAGAATCCCTATTGGATAGACATAACATTTGGAAGGAACAGAGGAACAACCATTTGCTAGCTAGAATGAAGAATACCTTGAGACCTCTCATATATAGAAATCAACCAAGAGCCATAAGAAAATTAGAAATTTGAAAAAATAAAACAAACTATTGAAGAAAAAGGCTAAGAAGGCTGAAGTATTAAAGAAAAAGGTGGGTAAACTCAAGGAAATTATTAAAGAATTGAGGAAGCAACTAGAACAAGCAGATAAGGCCCATAGAAGAAAGAAATACAAAAGGGCTAGAGTGCAAGGAAGGAACCCTCTTCCTAAAAGAGAAGTCACTACAAATTCTGTAGGGATACAAACATACCCTAAAGAAATAGTATTAGAAGAGACAGTAGCTCAAAATGAGGAATTAATTCCCTTAGAAACATAGGAAATGATGATAGCTATAGAAACAATTGATGCTGAGGTGCAAACAGATACCCCAGTCTTAGAGGAAACAACTCATCTCCTTGAGTAGAATGCTACCATCAGGAGATTGGAGGAAGAATTGATGTAGTCTCAACAAACCCTGATTCAAAAAAAAAATGAATTACTGACTATGGCAGAGCATCAGGCACTCCAGTCCCAGAAATAGAGTGTTATTGTGGATAGACTGGAAGCAGAGCTTATGCAATCCTAGCAAGAATTAACTCAATCCAGGGAGGATATGGGCTCTATGGAAGAATACCAATCATCCTAATCTCAAGCACAGGGTGTCACCATTGATAAGCTAAAGGAAAAGCTGGGACAATCCCAGGGAAAATTGTCTCAACACCAAGATGAGATGGTCACTAGGGTTGAAAATCAAAAGATTGTTAAAAACTGAACGACATGACATCAACAGAGAGTGAGACCTATCCTGAGCTCACCAAAGCCCAAGGGAAGGTAAATAAGGTACAAACCCAATTAGAAAAATCTTTGGAGAAAATCAAAGAAATCTGTGATGTCTACTCTAATGCTATCAATTGCAGATCCCTTTCCACCAATTACACTTTATTCTTTCTGGAACGATATCTTCTATTGAGAGTGAAGGCCATCAAAGCAGCTAAACCCATTTCATTTTCCACTATACCTGATTTTATATCATGTTTCATAGAGCATAACGAAAAGGTACAATACCTTCTGTGTGAGTTATACTTTCATAATTTCATTCTAGAAGAAGAAATGAAAGATAACCCTGGCCCATTCATAGGTGACATACAGTTTCAGGCATTTCTATTATTTACTTAGAACCAATTCTGATGGGGTAAAGCTCACAAAACCTTCCTAAAGAGGGAAACTGGGCTAGATCTCTAGGTCAGAGGAGAGCCTCCAAAGTCCTTTCCAGCCATTATGCAACATAAAACCTTTATAAAAAGAGGGGGGGTCATAGAATCCTTAGCCCCTATCCATCTACAGGTTATACGTTTAGCTATCACATGTTTTAGAGAGCTTAAGGAAGAAGCTCTTGCTTCTTCTAAAATGAGATGGGATGCATCCTCCAGTGAAGTAAAGAGTAGGGAACCCTTTGGGTACATGAATTTCTTTGCAACTACCTTCAGAATAGAAAGGTATTCTAGGCTGATCCAAGAGGAAGGACCCGCTTAGGTTGGGTGTATATATAATCCCCTTATCATCTTGTTTCCTCCATAAATTTACCAAAAAGATTATCAAATTAACAAGAAAAGGGAGCATGCTGCTTTTGGAGAACTCAAAAGAAGAAATGGATTCAGGAGGCCTAGTGAACCAACATTTCCACCTTACAACATTACTTCTTTCTATGTAATATCTCAACTTGCATGAGGACAGGTAAGAAGGTAAGCTGAGGGGTATGTTAGGTTATGAAAAATGTATAAATATCTTCCTTTTTCCCACATTTCATGATATCATCTTGATTGAATTTTTAGTTAATTAGGAGAAAAAAGGATAGAAAATAAATAATATACCCTTTAGCGTTATTGTTGAAATTAGATTACATAGATCCTAAAATACGATTGGAATTGTGTGATTTTTCTATAGGATTGGTTAAATATTTTCAAACCTGAGATAAAAAAGGAAATCTTGAAGATTCACAAGCTATTGGAGGTTGAGGATTTTATGGCAAAAGGCACTTTTGAAGATGATTGAGTTTCTTATATTGTAACTTTATAATAGTAAAGAAATCTGAAGGATCTCTCAATCCTTGGGATAACTTAATTTACCCGGACTATTGTAATATATAAGAGGTAATAGATCCTGGAAGGAAAAAAAAAGAATTGCACCCAAGAACTCAGAACTTAGAATTGCTCCACGTTAGTAGTTTTTGTAAATGTTGTACCAGCTATGAAATCAATAAAATCTTTGAACGATTTTACCATTTCTACATACTGAGTTTCGAGTAGTAGTGCTTCTAAGGACCAAGGGCCCAGCCTGAAGGAGCTATTGTTTGACCTATAATTGCATCAGTTCAATTTCTATTTTGTGATTCGATTCTCTTTTACAATAGTTAAATGAATGCATAAGTGTGTTGATGATTTTATCATTCGCAAGATATAGATATTTCTTTAAGCATTATATGATTGTTGTTCCAGTTTCTAGTATTAATATTTGATGCATGACAGTTCCTCATAATTTCATATGCGTTCTTCCTTTTACTTAGATTTGCAATTGTTGTTCCTTTCAATTAGTTTGCATTTGTTGTTCCTTTCCATTAAGATATAGTTGTTGTTCCTTTCAATAGAAGTACAATTGATGACTCTTTCGACTAGATTATAGTCATTGTTTCTTTCCATAGATAGAGTAATTTTCCTTTTCCTTTCCAGTAATTTAATAGTCAATTCTACAAGTCTTTATTTAGATTCAATGACTACCTTTAGTTAAAATGAATTCAATAGATTAATTAGTTCCTTTCCATTGCACAACATTCGATTTCAATTCCTAGAATCTTTAATGAATGTTTGAGGAACTTGATTGTTGATAAACTTAGATTTGATTTAACTACACGATTTTAGCCTCTACAAGCTATCTGCATAGACTTTGTTGATATTCTTGAGATAAAATACGAATCCTCGAGTTGATAAATTAATGTTAAACTAAGGCTATTTTTAGACATATTTAGACCCCAACATGCTCACTGGTGATGTTTTCATATTGGCTATAAGATCTCTTATGTTGTATATGGAGGATGAATGATGATGAAGTTTATTTCCTTAAACTTCATCAACGATCCAGGTTGGTATCTCCATATTGGGGATGATATAGGTTTGGGATAAATAAACATTTTTCACCATGTGCATATAAAGATATCTTGCAAGTGTTGTTCCACTTCCCGGGAGAATCCATAGCCCCGATGGAGTCACCATGGTGCCACATATCTTGCTCCTCTTCCAGCAAGCATCCATAGCCTCGACAAAGATATCTACATGTCCCCTAGTCTAGTCAAACTTTCCTTTCCATTCCTTCCCAACTTATTTAGTGCATTTTTAACATTCGGTGGATGTGGAAAGAAATGGCCTTGTTATCCTGATAGGGGATGACTATCATCTTTTGAGATTTATTTTTTTATTTATTGCACCTAGCTACATATAGATATCCCCTTTTTGTTTTCATCCTTTATACTTCGACACTTTTCCTTTCACATGAGACGCTACTAGTGTGTGGATGGTTCCTCCATTACATAGGATCTTCTTTCTAGCCAATCTACAAAGATGAAATTTGATTAACCACTATTCTATGATGGTGTAACTATTGTCACAACATCCCCAAATAGTTCTAATTCATTTTCAAACAAAGACCCTAATTTCGCTCATGAACTAGGAAATAGATGCAAGTTGATTTGTGCTTGCTTCCAGTGTGAAGGCACTTCTTATGAAAAGACAAACAAAGGTGAGAGGTTTCTATGTCATGAAATATAATCATAGGTCATGAGACAACAAAATTTAAGAAATGAATTGCTTTGAAGGGAAAAGATGATGATGAATGAATGGGAAGAAAAATAAATTTTGAATTAGGAGAGATGACGTATTCAAGGTTAGAGATGAATTTGGTCCAATTTATTGTTGCAACTGAAAAATCAATATTTTTAGATGAATGGCGATAAACGATATGTAATTAGGAAATGCAGTTGATAGATAAAGAAATTATACATTGAGTTTTTTTAATAGATTAGAGGATATTCACACATTTCGACTAGCTAGAAGTTTTCAACCTCTTGAAACGATTAATCCATGTGAAAGATAATACTTATGATACTTCATTTAGATGGTTTTCAATGCTAGTTCTAGATGATAATTACACCTCTCATCATGATTTTCTAAAGACTTCTAGTTCCATTGTGAAACCTTTTTTCTTTAGGGGGAAAGGGTTGGCCAGAGCTCCACTTCATTGTCTATCAGATTTCCTTGACTTTCGCCTTTTGACATGCCTATTTCCTTTTCACTTATTTAATCTCTAGAACTGATGTTACATAATGATATGCTTATTCAACCATAGTTATGATGTTTCATGATCAATTCCAACCTTCTTAATAAGTATTTATTCCTTAAATATTGTCTTTATGTTAAATTGAATATATATATTTCCATGATCAACTTTGAAAAATATTTCTGAAAACTCCTCACCACAGTAATCTGAAAATGATAACCAAAATCTGTCTGGTATATGATTTCAAGCCATGATTATTACCCATTCCCTTTTCTAAGAGATAGAGTAGGCTTGAAATTTAATGTTGGTTTGTCTTGTGCAATCTCTCTTTTTGGAAAACAAATGACTATAACTCTCATGATTATGAGTTATTCCCTTAAGAGGTGTGCTTGAGAACCATTTTATTGACCAATATCATTGATATTGGATTCCACTTGAAATAGATTACAAGGAGACTAAAACTTGATACTTTATTCCTTGAGGCGTATACTAGATGTATAATATAGTATTACTTTCCCCCATAATTGAAAACAGACATTAAGACTAGGAAAAATGATAAGTGTACCATGAAGTCTCAGGAATACCCTCTATCATATATCCACAAATGATTTAGTGAGTTCTACTCAATAGACACCATCCTGAGTAAGGAAATTAACAATACACATGATTTTTTTAATCCAATCTCAATATTGGTCGAACTATAGAGAATTTCCCCACATATGTTCTTTCAACGTTTCGGGGTAACTAGCTACCCAACTATCAATGTCAAGGTAAATGTTGTTGAGACAAGTGAATTTTTCAATTGAACCTTTCGGAGAAGTCCTTCACATGGTTTCCTCATGAATATGGAGGAAAACCAAGATTAAGCCAAACATTTAGTGAAACAAAATGCAGAGAATTGCACTAAAAGAAGAAAACTTTGATGAAAAAGAAATTAAGCTAAAGAAATCACCACTAACTCCAAATTAAGCTAATGGAAGTTGGCGGTCTTTATTGAAGAAAACAAAACAAATCTAAACTTATGTTATTTATATGAAAATAAAAATAAATATCTAAGCTCTGCAGGAAGAAAGGAAGTAAGACTACTATGCTAATCCTATTTCTAACCTAACCTACACTTGCTGAAAGGAAGCTAGGTATAAGCATAGTTCCAGTGAAGCCAATCAAGTAACTCCAAACCTACAATCACATGTTCATTGAAGGCCAATTGCATAGAATGAAGTAATGAGAGATGAAGGATAAGAAGAATTGATTCAAACAAGTCTCCACTCAACAAGTTAAATTTAGAGGAGTTATGATTCCCAGTACATGCAGATATGTAAGATTCCTCCAACCATGACTTAATTCCATCATAAAATTTACAATGTGTTAGCGATATTTCTTGTAAGGGGGTTAGAATGCAAAAGAATGGGTCAAAACCCACTTGTCCTATGTTTTGAATGTAAATATGCCCATGGTAAACATCGAACAGATCTAGACAGCGCGCATCCATGCGCCCAAATCAACGGCACATATGAAATTCCGGACCCCCCCCACCTTTCTACCTTTAAGCGGAGGGGGGGGGTCCGGAATCGCATGCGCAACTCTTCAACGGTCCTGATCAGCGTGCCTGGATCAAAGGCTTTTCGACGGCTGAGATCTTAGCGCTCGGATCAACGGCGCTTGCGTGATCCACATCATCCTCAGCGACTCTGTGTTTAGGTCTGCGTGGGCCCTTCTCTCTCCATGTCACCTTCCAGAGCCACTTCTCTCCTGTTGTCGTGTGTCATCCATCCACCTCCCCTCTATGGTCTGCGTGGTCTTCCTTCCTTCTCATCATCCACACACCACTTACCCCATGTCTCCTTCCCTCGACGACAGCCTCCCACTAAAACGTGTCCATCACATCTTCTCTCCTACCTCCTCCGCTTATCGTCTTTTTCCATGTGTCTCCCCTATAACCCTTCTCACACCTCGCCACTTCTTTTGCATCCTCATAGTTTCGGCCCCATCACTCCATTCCCATACCCCCACCTTCTGTGCTGGCCTCCAAGCATATCCTTTGAGCCAATCAGTTGTTCTAGGTGGCGGCGTGTGAGGTCCTCCACGTCCCGAAGGTGCCGAGTTGGCCGAGCCATCCTCAATCCCGAGAAAGCAGTTATTGAAGTGGTTGGTGGTGGTTAGACATTGTCTCCGTCATAATGGGAAAGCACGGCCATGAATTAAAGGCATGTCGATTCACCGTTGGAACTGTCAAAGAATTAGATTGCGTCTGACTTAAGTTGCACGACCCTTCAGAGGTTGACTGTCAGAAATCCATGCAGACGCAAAGCCTTCAATGCAGTGTCTTGATTTCGTTGTTGTTGTAGTTCTAAGTATATGAAGGTGTTTTTGCCATTTTTGTATCTATCGATGGTAGAGCTAAGCTCCTGACTGTAAAGTTTCAGCAAATATTCTAGTTTCCTGGTTATGCCTCTGTGTTTGAGATTTCTTGGTTTATGACAAACAATTTTCTTTTTCCATCTATGTTCCATCTCATACCAGGGAGTCCACAGTCGAAGGATTTGCGTGGATTGAATAATCTTGTTATGATAAAGGATTTGTTATGATATTGTTGTGCCCTCTGGTCCTCTGTGTTTGAATGTAAAAGGATTTTGCGTTTGGATGCTTTCTTCTCCAGTCTGTTATAAACCAGATGTTTGTGATAGACCTTCGCACTCTTCTAATGCAAGTCTTCCCCCTACTCACCCTTTACTATGACTCACTACTTGAAGGTTATCAAGACCTCACTCGTCCATGCATGCCTGGCCTAGTTTCTGAGTTGATACGATATCGTTTCTGAGTTTTCCTCCATTTGATCACCCTTTAAAGAAAATCGTGACATTAAACTGATGGGCGTCGAGCTCTGCTCCTGCAAGCAATCCAGGAGTGACTTCCATCGCCAACATTTCTGGCGCTGTTGTCGGGGATGAAGTTGAATATTTCCCCGGGATTGAACGACAAATATCAACTGATTTTGAAGGTGCATTAGATATCAGAACTTGAATATTGCTACTGTGCACCTGGCGACTCCAGTGTGACAACTCCGCTGGGGAGAACCTGTTCTATCAACTGTGGCTTCGAGAGGCAGACACATGAGGTCTAATCCACACTTGCCTTTAGCTACACCATAAGCTGACTCATAAGCGGTGCGCAGAAAGGGAAAGAGATCTGCGAAAGAAGTTTCCATCGTTGAAATAGGTAATACACCGTCCCCTTCTGTGAGAACTCCATTTTATTATTCTCAGCTTCCTTGTCGTCCTTCCTCTGAGGTTTCCCATTTTCTGAATTTCGGGAGTGTTCCTACTGAGTTTTCTCCTCCTGGTCTGGTACCAGAAAGAGAGATCCTTGTCACTCCCCCCTCCCTAGAGATCGTGCCTCATCACAGACCTCAAGCTTTTGAAGTTTTCACCACCCCTCCTTTTGTTGCTACTACTACACAAAGAGGAGAATCTACACGTTCAGGTCCCTTAGCCTTCTCTTTGCTTTCCCCTTCGTCTCCTTCATATCCCGTTCACACACCTTCTCCTCCTAATTCTCCTCCACCTAACACTCCTATGGTTGGTGCTAATCCCCCTCTAAATATAATGGACGCCATAGTTGCTGCTAGATATGCTCCTTTAATCCTACCCCATCCTGTGAATCCCCTCCCTGCTGGAGACTATTTGAAATACATACCCAAGTTCAGTGGGGAGGGAGACATAACTGCTGAGGAGCACCTGGCTGCTTTTTATAGCTATGCAGACAACCTAAACATTGAAAATGAAGATGTCTGGATGAGAGTCTTTGTCCAGAGCCTGGAGGGTGAGGTCAAGAAATGGTTTAGAGGACTAGCCCCCGGATCTATTGCTATCATTGAGGCCCTGGATAATGTTTTCCTAAGGCAGTGGGGAGATAGGAAGGACTATATGTATTACATGACAGAGTTTGGGGCTCTGAAGAAAATGGATGGAGAGTCTGTCTCTGACTTCTCCAAAAGATTCAATAAGATGTATAATAAGATTCCTGCAGAGATAAATCCCTCAGAAGCCTCTGCTCAGATTTCATATGCTGGTGCATTTGATCCTGATTTTTGTCTTCTATTAAGAGAAAGAAGAGCCACCTCTTTAGCTCAGATGCAAGATGCAGCTATAGAAGTGGAATCCAACATATTGGCAGCTGACAGACTGAGGAATCAGGTCGACACAGACAGAAGAAAGGAAAAATTGGAAGCCTCAACTTCCGGCCCATCACTACCCCACCCTCAAGCAGATGAGCTAGCTCAAGTAATGAACTTCCTTAAAGAAGAGGTGGAGAAATTGAAGGTGGAAAGAAATCAAATGTATAGAGGCCCTCAGAACACCGAAAACAAAGGGGGTTTCAGAAGGCCAAATAATATTTCTCCCCCAACTATGCACAGAGAAAGAGGAAGAGACAAAGAGGACCAAAGAGTTCAGGCTCCCTTTCAGAACAATTTTGTGGCCGATGAAGAAGATGGGGAAATAGACGAGCCCGAGCCTAAAATCCATTGTTTAGAAGACACTCCTCCTTTTCCTCATCTCACTCAGACTCCTTATGAAGAATCCCTCATGGATGGTCAGCTAAATGAATTGAGCAAGGGAGATAAAGCTAGTGGTGGTCGAGGCAGGTACAACCTGAGATCCGACAAAAGGATAGCAACACCTGATGTTCCTGAGCAATCCACTAGAATAGAGAAACCTACTAATGAAGTAGCAGACGCCCACAGAGGTAAGAAGGCTCAACCTCTCCCTCCCATTGTCCATAATCATGTTCCTGAAATTAGAGAAATCCCAAAGCCTATATCTTCTTTCAATTTCGAACATGAGATTCAAAAGGTCAGAATTCCTGTGCCACTCACCGAGTTAATTAAACATGGGGAATTCAAAAAACGCTTCTCTGAGTTGTTGAGGTCTGAGGCCTCATACCCTCTCACAGACTCCATAAACCTCCAAGATGAAAGGCCTGTAGTTGTCCTAGGTCCCATGGTAGAAGACAGAGATGATTCATCCCCTCCCTTCTACACATCTCTGAACATACATGACAAAGTGTTGCATAATTGCCTTATGGATTCAGGGGCCTCCCACAACCTCATGCCCAAAACCATCATGGAGGAATTAGGACTAGAAGTCACTCGAGCCTATCATGACCTCTACTCTTTTGACTCTAGGAGGGTTCAGTGTTTGGGAGTCATCAAGGACCTGGTAGTTTCCCTATTTTAGCTGCCCATGAAGAGTATGGTCATGGATGTTGTGGTAGCTGACATCCCCCCTAAGTTTGGCATGTTGTTGTCAAGATCTTGGATAAAGAGACTGGGGGGAACCTTGTATATGTATCTCACATACGCCACCATCCCAGTATTTGAAGGGGAACATAGGAGATTATACAAAGAAGCCCAGCTGGCCTATATAATCAGTGATGAATCCAACCCTACCAATCATCCCATCTATGCCTTGGACACTGATTTAGGCTCCAGTTTACTACAGCCCACCCACACCCCTGAGGCTCCTTTACAGATTAGAAAGCAGCCCATTCTTAATCAGGAGACACCCCCTCCAACCACCTCTGTTTGGAAGATGTTCTTTGATGGAGCTTCCTCCAGTATGGGTGCAGGTGCTGGGGTAGTATTCATATCCCCTTGTCAAGAGACCATTTCTCTGTCATACAGGCTAGAATTCGATGTCACCAACAATGTGGCAGAGTATGAAGCTCTGGTTCTGGGATTAAGGGATGCGCAACAGATGGAAATAAGGGAGATAGTTGTGTTTGGGGACGCAGAACTGATTGTCCAGCAGCTCAAAAATGTTTATCAAGCTAAGAATCCTCGGCTCAAGAATTACAGGAACAAGGTATGGGACCTGGTTGATAATTTCTTCCTGGATTTTAACATCTCTTTCATTCCAAGGGAAGAAAATGCTCCAGTCGACTTTCTAGCCTTCACAGCTAGTGTTCTTGAAGTTCCTATGCTGCCCACTGTTGGATCTGATGTTGAAATAAAGTATAGACCCTCTGTACTAGACAATGTCAAGCATTGGAAGGTATTTGAGGACGATCAGGAAATCGAAAAGTTTCTTCAATCCATTGATAAATTTTCTGCATTACACATAGATGAAGATCCTGACATTGAAAGAGAACCCGACCCCCCCCTGGAGAGTTGCTGAATAAAGTTGCTGATCACCAGATTATCCAGCTACCAAGCAATCACATACCAAAAGGACTAATCCCATTAGAAAGGTTGTTTGACGGGAACGATGTGGCAATAAAGGGTAGGATTTTGGGAGATGAGGCTGACACAACTAAGTGCAACATAGGCACACTAGAGGAGCCCAGGTTTGTCAAGTTGTCAAGGAGTTTGACTGAGGAGAAGAGGGCCAAATATACTGAGTTGCTGAGGGAGTTTGCTGATGTGTTTGCATGGACCTACAAAGACCTCAAGACGTATGACACATCAGTCATTGAGCACAAGATCCCACTAAGAGAAGAGGCTAGGCCATTCAAGTAGAAGCTAAGACAGATAAATCCCACGCTGTTGCCTGTCATGGAGAGGGAAGTGAAGAGGCTACTGGATGCCCAGATCATTGTCCCCTTGAGATATTCTGACTGGGTGGCCAATTTGGTCCCAGTAAGAAAGAAGAATGGAGAAATCAGACTCTGTGTCGATTTCAGGAACCTGAACGGAAGTTCGAGGAAGGACAACTATCCCCTGCCCAACATGGAACATATATTGTAGAAGGTTACTGGCGCATCTAGGATATCTATGATTGATGGATTTTCCGGTTACAATCAGATATCAGTCATGCTTGAGGATAGGGAAAAGACAACCTTCACCACTCCTTGGGGCACGTTCATGTATGCCAAGATGCCTTTTGGGCTGATGAATGCAGGAGCAACATTTCAGCGAGCCATGGACATAGCCTTCGTCGTAGAAAAGGATAAGTTTGTGGTGATTTATCTAGATGACATAACAGTCTTTTCCAAGACTGATAAAGAACACCACTGTCACTTGAAGAGAGTTTTCTTGAAGTGTCAGAGGTACGACCTATCTTTAAACCCCAAAAAATCATTGTCTGCTATGCAGGAGGGAAAACTATTAGGCCATATAGTATCAGGAGAGGGGGTGAGGATTGACCCAAGCAGGGTGGAAGAGATTCAGGCCCTGTCACTTCTCAGGTCTAAGAAGGAAGTGCAGGCATTTTTGGGGAAGATTAACTTTCTGAGGAGATTCGTCTCGAACTTTGCTGAGCTGGTGAAACACATCACAACCATGCTCAGGAAGGGCCATGAAATAAGATGGACTGTTGAACCCAAGGAATCTTTTGCACAAATAAAGAAAGCATTGACCAAGGCACCTGTGCTAATCAGTCCCGATTATTCCAAAAACTTTCTGATATTTTCTTTTGCTTCCTATGATACAGTAGCGACAATTTTGTTGCAGAAAAATGATAAAGGGCAAGAACAACCTATTGCTTTCTTTAGTAAGGCGCTGAGAGATGCAGAACTTCGATACGAGATCATGGAGAAGCAGGCCTATGCCTTGGTGAAAGCTCTCAAAGCTTTCAAAGTCTATGTCTTGCATTCAAAGATCATCGCATATGTCCCTTCAACCTCTGTGAAGGACATTCTTATACAGCCTGACATAGACGGAAGAAGGGGTAAATGGATCACCAAGATCCTGGAATTTGACCTGGAGATTAAGCCCACCAAGTTGATAAAGGGGCAAGGTTTGGCCAAGTTGCTGGATGAATCCAATTACAAGGCTCTGGGGATTAACTTCATCAACGAACTAGCTGAGTCATCTGGCAAGGATTCTCAGACCATCATACCATTAGCAGCATGCCCCTGGTACAAGGACATCTTGTATTTTCTACAAGAATTGAGGCCTCCTGATGGAATGGAAAAAAGCAAGGCAAGAGCTTTAAATCTCAAAGCGGTTAGATATTGCCTCATTGACCAAGCCTTGTATTGGAAAGACCCCCAGGGGGTATTACTGAGATGTCTGGACCCACAGCAAGCCCAGAAGGTTATATTCGACTTCCATAGTGGTCTCTGTGGGGGTCATCATTTTTGGAAGACCACATCTCACAAGATCCTCCGAGCTAGGTATTACTGGCCCACCTTATTTCCTGATGTCTGCAGGGAGATCAGAGCTTGCATAAAATGCCAGAAATTCTCAGGAAAGAAACAGCTCAAATCCCTGCCATTAAAGCCTGTGGTAGTCTCAGCACCCTTTCAACAGTGGGGATTGGACTTCATTGGAGAGATTCATCCCCCCTCAAGTGGCCAACACAGATGGATCCTCACTGCGACTGATTATTTCACCAAGTGGATAGAGGCTGTCCCCACCAGGAGAACTTCTCACAAAGTAATCATCAGCTTCTTGGAAGACATCATAGCTAGATTTGGTTGCCAAAGCAATATTGTCACTGACAATGCCTCCCCCTTCAGGTCTGAGCCTCTGGTCAAATTTTGTGAACAGTTTGGGATTTCATTGGTTCACTCTACCCCATACTATCCTCAAGGAAACGGACTAGCAGAGTCCTCCAATGAAATCCTAATCAAGCTTATCAAAAAGCTACTGGAGGACAATAAGAGGGCCTGGGACTGAAAGCTCAAATTTTCTCTTTGGGATGATCGGGTGACAACGAAGAAATCCCTGGGTATCTCACCCTTCCAACTGGTCTATGGAATAGAGGACGTTTTCCCCACTCAGCTTGCTTTACCTGTGGAAAATCTCCTTCAGGACTCTGAAGAAGAACCTAACCACGTGATCAGAAGGATTCATCAGATGGTGGAAGTGCAGCAGATCAGAGAGCAGGTCCTGGACAGAGCCTACAATCACCAACAGAAGATCAAGCAGGCTTTTGACAGGAAGAACAGAAAGAAAGAATTCAAGCTGGGTGATCTGGTGCTCAAGTGGGACGCACCAAGGAAGGACAGGGGAAAGCATAGTAAATTTGATGCCCACTGGTTTGGGCCTTTCAAGATCCTTGAAGTATTTTCAAACAACACTTACAGTTTGCAGGCTCTGGAAGGCAAAGAAGTTTTTAGTGGCCCAGTGAATGGGCACTTCTTGAAGAAATGTTTTCTGTGAGCCATAGTTGGCTCTTTTTGTTTTGTTTTGTACATATTGTTTTTGTCGTTGTTTTTCGGACTAATAAATGACTCCATAGCCCAACATCAAAGGCATTGAATCTGCAAAAGAGTTCTTAGAGCATCACAGGGACAAATCTATCCCCCACGGAGCCATATGTTAGCGATATTTCTTGTAAGGGGGTTAGAATGCAAAAGAATGGGTCAAAACCCACTTGTCCTAAGTTTTGAATGTAAATATGCCCGTGGTAAACAGCAAATGGAT
>ML789566.1:31796-49895 GCA_009831015.1 Picea engelmannii
TTCACAACAAAATAGAAACACATGCAAATCCTTATCTCAGTCAAAAGTTTTCCCCAAGGGCTTCTCCGTATTAACAATTTCAATAATAGTACATGAAAACTCTTAGGATCACTCTGCAATTTTAGTTGAAATTGTATTCCCGAAGTAGTTCAGAGGTGTACAATGTTTGAAGAGCTAAAATCCATTTCTTTCAGTTCTATTCCAGTATTTATTGAGGTTCAATAAGACCTTTGGCCTTTCATCTCCCTTGATGAACTTTCATCTTCCAATGTTTGTCCTCATCCTCTTTGTGATGATGAACAATAGGAACAACGATTACATTTCGAATTTGTCTTCTAGAACTAATGGGTCATCATGGATTTCGGCCATATGTGTCTTGTGCATCATGAAGACTACCTTTGGGTATGAGGGCATATTTGTCATCTTGATTTTGACAGAAAATCATCTTGGAGTTTCTATATCCCTGCTTCATACATTTTCCAGCTATGTTCTTTGTTTCTCCTCCATTACTACTACATCTTTCGTTATTTCTGCTTCATCATCTTTAGTTGTAGATTTCATCATGAGAATGTTGAGTGCTATCCTCCTTTCTCGATACCTAACACCATTCAACATACAATAGATGAGACTAAATCCATATAAACTATCAAGAATAACAATTTGAATGCAAATAAATGGGGCATAAAATAATTGAAGTATCATTTATAAACTTCCTTGAGTTCGATTCATGGTTCCTCCACTCATGGTTGAGTTATGGTGTTCTTTGAGGATGTCAATAAGGTGTCAAATATTAATCCAAAAAAATCTATAACATAGGTTAGGAATTTCTCAAATCATATAACTAGGAAGTTATAACCATTTTACGAAAGTCAGTCTTCTTCTGCTTGAAGGAGTTTGAACTAACTCCTCCAACCTACTGAGAGGAGTTGTTGGTAAATCCTTCGAACTGGAATAAGTGTACCGTGCATTAGAAATTTATCAAAACACATAATTATAAAGTTGTAGAGCTATGAAATACCTTTCCAATGTTATAAATAAATCGCAAAATGGACACCCGAGTCAAAATTTATGGTGAATTTACGAGAGACAATTCGATTTTTCTTAGAGGAGTTGATGAAAACTCCTCTGACCTGCTCAGAGGAGTTGATGAAAACTCCTCCAACCTTATTTGAGACTTTCTTAACAAATTCTTCAAAAATTTTCGGATAATTTCAAGGAAACGCCTCTAAGCAGCTTGGAAGAGTTGAAGGTAACTCCTCCATGCAACTCAGAAGAGTTGAAGGGAACCCCTCCAAACTGGAATAAGTGCACCATGAATTAGGAATTTCTCAAATCACATAACTAGAAAGTTTTAGATCTCAGAAATAACTTTCCAAAGGTATAAATAAGTCACAAAAATGGACTCCTAAGTCAAACGTTATGACCATTTTATGAAATTCAATATTCTTCTACTCGGAGGAGTTTGAATTAACTCCTTTGTCCTGCTCAGAGGAGTTGATGGTAACTCCTCCGAAATGGAAAAAGTGTACCATGCATGAGTAATTTCTCAAATCACATAAATATAAATTTGTAGAGCTATGAAATACCTTTCCAATGGTATAAAGAAGTTGCAAAACATACACATGAGACAAAATGTATGGTCTATTTATGAGACAAATTCTCTTTTGCTCGGAGTTGTTGATGAAAACTTCTCCAAATGTTCTTAGAGACTTTATTAACAACTTCCCTAAACTTTCTCGGAGACTTTCTTAACAACTTCTCTGAACTTGCTCAGAGGCTTTCCTAACAACTTCCTTGAACTTGCTCAGAGGCTTTGAAGGTAATTCCTTCGAGCAGATCGAAAGAGTTGAAGGGAAATCCTACAAGAAACTCATAAGAGTTGAAGGGAAATCCTTTGAGCATCTTGGAATATTTGATGGGAATTCCTCCATCCAGGGAAAGCAAAATTGGAAAATTCAAGTGTTGAACTAGTGAGAGACAATGAGAGCTTGAGTTGAAAATCTCGTAACTTCCTCATATGATGCCCAATTGAGGAGTCATTTTTTGAAACAGAGAGAGAATAGATAAAAAAAATTATCAATATAAATGAACATGTTGTTCTATCATTTGAGTGGGTCCATTTCTAATGATGGCCATGACTATTGAGGCTTTCTTGGAAGGAAATCCTAGATGATTGTTTTGGCACTTTCAGACCACAAATTTCGATTATCTCAATTATGTTGGAATCATAATGGCGTGAATAATACAATTATCCTATTTTAGAGATGAAAATTTCACTTTTATGGATGCCAAAAAGTTGCACCCAAAGGCATGTTTTAATGAAAGTTTGGGTCCCACATTCGTTGGTTCTTCATCCAAATTTAATTTCATCAGTTGTTGGGTCATGTGTGATGTATAGGCTCTTGATCCACCCATTAACACTAACGTTATGGATTAATAGAACAAATTTATAAATACTCCAAAATTGTCAACTAACGTCGAGTGTGCTTAACACTGTCTAGGAGCTGAAAGGACCAAATTTCTCCTAAAGTGTGTTTCAGAACCAATAAAAGACTTGTAGGAGTTATGATTAACCCATATGATGCTAGGTGAGGCTTCCACAATGAATATTTAGTTGTAATGTCAAGAAACAAAAAATAAACAAGCCAGTATCATGTGTGCTAAAAAATCCATTGGAAGCACTAAAACTTGATTATGACTTTGATCTGAAGCGAATCAGTTGAGATAGACAATTCATGACCAATTGTCTAGATAGGCATAGAGATTTTGATCATTGAAAATGTAAGGATATTGAATAATTAGCGCAACAAGAAGGGATTTGAGCTAGGAAGGGAATGAGATAAGCCTCAAGGAGAAAGCTGGCTATGTTGAGTTGATCAACATTGGCGAGAGGAAGCAGATTGTCCTCAATGTGCTCGACGATGATGAGGGGTCAACATATTTTTGTTGATACATTTTCCACATGAGAAGGAAATTTGTCAATGGGTAGTGTGTCAGGAATAAGAGGCGAACTTCGTCAATAAGAAATGTAATGAAGTGAAATTGAGAGAGCGTCACTGTTATGTGATGCAACGACATGAGTAGAAGTGATTTATCTAGTGAAAGGAGAGCACACGCTGAAAATAATAATGTGACCAATATCGGTGAGACGACATTGATCATGCAAATTTCACTGATGATGAAGGTGTGAATTAGTGAGGTTTGGTAGAAGTGTGATAGCGCGTTAGCCAAGTTCAAAAGGAGGTAGATGATGAACTGATGAAAAAACTAATGGTCTGTCAATGAAAAGGTAGAAGAAGTATGATTTCATTGGAATGATATGTATTAGCACATGAAGACGGGACCCAGTGAAGTGTAGATCATCGGGTATAAGTGACCTGAGGAGTAATCGAAAGTGGTAAAGCGTGGTAGGGTGAGGAAAACTTGGGCATAACTATTTGTATGAGAGAGAGTGTGCAAGGTTTTTGATTGGAAGAATTAAAGGGGGGGGCAATTTATTGTCTTGGATAGAGGCTAAGATAAGAAAATTGGGAGGTTGTTGCGGGGGTACAACAACGGGTTCATGGAAGGTATGAAGGTATACCATGAATCCGCGATTTTGTCACTTGCAAGTCCATGAATACAATAAAGTGACTGATTATGGTATAATGTGTAAGCCATGGCAAGGAAAGTGCATGGTGTATGACAAAGAAAAGTGCATAGCCATACAAAAAGCACTCCGATGGAATTTATCCCATAGCGAAGCAGAACAATGTAAGGTAGACAATATAGCATGGACCCATGAAGTGATGTGGTAGGGGAACACCCATTCCATGTAGAGTGTATGCGTGGTAGTGGAAATGTCAGTACCACGATAGAAGACCCATGTTACAAAGATGCCATGTGGCATTCATGTGGAGTTAAAGGTGAAAGACCTGAAACTTTGAAGAGTTGTAACTTATGTTCCAAATATCTGTTTTGGGCATAGTTACAGTTGTTGGAAACTTTTGGATGAGAAAAATACGATGGAGCTATGAATGGGAGGAAGTAAGCTAGGTTGGGAAAAGTGAAAATTCAATACCCCATCCCTTAAAGGGAAATTAGGGGGTTGGGTGTGTTTCATCCATAGTAAATTGAATATAGGGGGGGATGCTATAAACATGGTCAAAGAAAGAGATCAGGGAGGGATGACCATGAGGCCAAATGATGAAGGTATAATATACAAATGGAAACCAACATTTGGGTTGAAGATGAAATTTTTTTAGGGCTAAGGTCTTGAAATGTTCTATGAAAATATTAGTAACCACGAGGGATAAGGAAAAACACATGGATGTACCTTTAGTTTGTTCATAGAAAGTCCCTTTAAATATGAAGAAAACTTATAGGTGATACAAATTTTGATAAGTTTGAGGGTATCATGGTTCAAAAGTTTGGAGATAAGGTTCAGGGCTTCAGGAACAAAAAATTTTGTAAATAAAGACACAACATCAAAAGTAACCATAATATCTTGTTCATCAAGATGAAGATGATTTTTTTTTTAATAAATTCAAAGGAATATTTGATGAAGGATGAGGTTTTTATGATGAAATATTGCAATTGTTAGCAAGAAAATGAGAGAGAGCATGGGTGAGATCTCCTATAGCGCTAACTAGGTCTAACGTGAATGTCCTTTTTTTGAATTTTAGGTTGTCTATATATCCTAGGCGTTTGTGGGTTATCGGTGATGAGACACTTTTGAATATTGGGATCCAAGGATCCATAGTCCTATAGTTTGTTAATTTGTTTCATTCAAATTTTGAGTTTCCCCTTGATTGATATGTGAAAATGTTTGAACAGGGATTTGTAGGATTTGCTTTCATTTTCATCTTACAACATGAGGTTTTCTACTTCTCTCATCGTTATGATCATATTTTTTCCATATGTAAGCCCGGCGTGATTTATCTTATGCCATTATGTATAACTAAAATCTATTGTGGCATGCAGATGTAAGTATGTACTACTGGAAGTGCATGTGTGAATCTGTTAGACACCTTATCTGGATTATTTTTAGCATCAAATGAGAGTGTAGATATAATAAAGAAACGTACAAAGATATATCAGATATCCAATATTATAATAGAAATGTATCAGAGATGAAACCATAAACACACATATACAGTAATACTCAATTTTGTATTAATGAGCGAAAATGTATAAAGACTGTAAAATAAAAAGTGAAAGACTCGCTAGAATGGTGGCAGATTATCTCTGAGAAGAGATGTGATGGCTACTCGCATCCATGAGAATATGAATTACAATGAGGCTTTAAAGTCCTTTTTAACATAATAAAAATCTGAAACCCTAACCCTCGAAGATGAAAAGCCAACAGTTTTGTGGACCCCATTTTGGGTAGTTTGGTGTATCAACTTCCCGAGGGTGTAACTTTGGGATATGATCTTTGTTTGGGGTGAACAATAGCTTGTTGGAAAGGTATATCTGAGGAATACATGTTTTTTCGTCAGAATCTGACTCAATCTACATTTTGGTGAGCTCTAAAAACGCTGTTTAGGGCCTCAAAACGACCCCGAAAGTTTGGGACTCAAAAACTAGAAACAAAACTGCCAAACTGAAACTGTAAAAAATGAGCCAGTTGGAATAGGTGGGTGGCCACGAATATCCACCTAGATCAATCCTCCCTCCTTAGAAAAAAAGGGTCTCCATTGCATTGATTTCCCGAGGAGAGGGGAAAGAGATTCTTGAATGTGAATCTTGGTGAGTTGCTTGCCTTGCTCAGGACGTTGCGTTTCTCAGTTTGCGAAAGGTCGTCATGAACCTATTGTTAGCAGGTTTGAATCTATTCAACTATTAAGGCTTCATGAGATGTTTGTGTGCAGAAGGAATCTTTTCACTTTTCTGCAGTCTTGTCGACTTTCTTCTATTGGATAGAATATTCTTGGTTTGAGGTTGTAGTGATTGTAGTATCCTTATATTCACCTTTTCAACAGATTGGGAAGAAGATGAATTTTGTAGTATGAGATACTACCTTGCGACATTGTTTAGGTGGGACAATAGTTGGAACTACCTCTGGTATCATGTAGAGATGAACCGCCAGAGTAACAATGACACTACGAGGTCGAGACTCATAGATAGCATGGTGCTTCCACATATATGGCTGGCCCAAGAGAACATTATAGAAATATAGCAGGGAAACATCACATAATACCTCATCCTTGAAGGGATAGATGTCATATGACTGTCGAAACTATTGGCTAACACGAAGATTTCATCCTTGTCAAATCCACCGATGTTGTATGGTTGAGGCTATGGTGTTGTTGACAAACCAAACTGTTTGACGACCTCTGTTGATATGAGGTTGTTTTGGCTTAAAATATCAAAAATAAAATGCAGTGGGGTCCCCTTCAACCACATATGAGAATGAAAAAGGTGTTAACCCTCCTCATGATATGTTGGTTCTTCTGGTTTAATTATTGTGATCATGAAAAAAATAGTGGGGTCTGCATCGATGATCTGTCTTCTGTTAGTATTTTTTGAATCAGATTTTGAATCATGGTTTGGCTCCTTCTCTTTGATTTCGGCCACCAACAACTGTTTTGAGCGACATTCATCGTTGTTGTTCTAGGGGATTTTATGTAAATCACACCATTTTACGGTGTCTTTCTTCGTATTCCTATGACCTTTCTTTTCCTATGGCTTGGAATGGTTTTCCCAGGATTCCTTTTGAAGGCCATCTTTATCATATTTTTTGTTGTTGCATATTTGCATACTCGAACTCTCATTTTTTCTGGTGCTTAAATTTCTGCTCAATTTTAACAACATATTGATAAACAACATCGAGTTATGAGATGTCCAAAAATTCAATTTCAGTTTGGATGTATCGGTGTAGATCCCCACAGTATTTCATAAAAAAATGTTGTTCGGAGTCTTTCATACTCATCTTGGTGCGCAAGGTATGGAAGGCATTGGTGAACTCCATAACTTCTTGGCCCCTCTCTTGCCACAATGTGGTCCATCTCATGTATTGGTCCTCCTAGTTTTCAACAGGGTAATATTTTTCCCTTACCTTATCCACAAAAAAATCCCAAGTGGTCTCGACAACCTATATTCCAGAATCCTCTTTTGAAATTTTCTCCTAGTAAGTTTCCCACCAATGTTTGACATGGGGGAGAGCCTTAAGGAGTGCGAATGTGATATTTTCCCTATCGAAGAAATTATGAACAAAGAAATAACCTTCTAGCAGATTTAACCCTTTGTCTAGGGATTCTGCATATATTTGTCCTTCAAATACAAGAATATCAAAATTAACTTGTAACTTGAAAGGCAAGGTGCCTCCAAACTGGTCACTTCATGAATATGTGCCTGCTACTATCGACAGGCATTGAAGGATGTGGTAAAAATTCTCCATCATTCTGTCCCTCTGTTGCATGAGAGTTTTCTTAAGAAATAGATGAATAGAATCTTCTTCTCCATTGTTTTTATTTTCTTCCACCATGGAGGGTTTATTGGTCATGTGAGAGTTATTTTCCTCAAGAGAGACAAGCTCTATATCCAAATTTTTATAATCGAACCTTCTTGGGGACATGCACTGGAAAAATGATCAAGAACAACCTTCTCTGGTACCACTAATCCAGATTATTTTCGGCACAAAATGAGAATGGAGATTTAATAAATAAATGTACAACGATATCTCAGATATCCAATATTATAATATAAATTTATTAGATATGAAACCATAAAAAAAGATATACAGTAATACACAATTTTCTATTAATGAACGAAAATGTACAAAGACTATAAAATACAGAGTGAAAGACTCACTAGAATGGTGGCACCTTATCTCTGAGAAGAGATGTGATGGCTAATCACATCCATGATAATATTAATTACAATGAGGCTCTAAATTCATTTTTAACATAATAAAAATACAAAACCCTAACCCCGGAAGATGAAAAGCCAGTAGTTTTGTGGACCTTGTTTTGGGTAGTTTGGTGTATCAACTTCCCGTGGGTATAAATTTGGCATACGATATCCATTTGGGGCGCTCAATAGCACATTGGAAAGGTCTATCCGAGGAATACAAATTTTCTTTCATAATCTGACTTCGTCTATAGTTTGACTATGGTGATCTCTAAAAACGTTGTTTAGGGCCTCAAAACAACCTCAGAAGTTTGGGACTAGAAAACTAGAAACAAAACTGCCAAAATGAGCTAGTTGGAATAGGTGGGTGGCCACCGATATCCACCTAGATTAAACCGAAAGTATCATGCAAGGATGAATCTCGGTGATATAATATCACTAGAATTCATTTACAAAGAAAATCTAGTTTAAAGTTAGTGTTTTTTTGGTTTGTCACAGGAAGGCATATGCATATGTTGTCTACTATTGCCATGAAACTCAACACACCACCACCACACTGGTGTCTCTAAAGGGAGAATATGGTTGTAGTGGAGAGGTAGTTGGGGTGTGTCACACATACAAAAGTGGGTGGATTCCTCAACATGTGGCCCTCAAGGTGTTCAATGTCAAGCCCAATGGTGCATCTAGTTTCCACTTCAGACCCGATGGCCACATTCTTTGGATTCCTACTAACTAGATTCTATATATGTATCTACTTATCATCTAATATCTATGAATTAAAGTGTGTATCGGTCTCGTCCTTCTCTATATACGACGAGAAGAGAAAGACTCTAGTATCCTTGCATATATATATATAATAAAAAAGTGCCAGAGTAGATGCTATGATCGTCCATGTTCTCAATGTAGTTTGTATATATAGTTATAAAAATAATGCATAAAAAAATGTGTGTTATGAAAGTAACCAAGGCATGGTGAGATGAAAGGAGTATACATTAAATTTTATTTCCTCATTACACTAGCATGGAATTATAGACTGTTGAATTGTATATTAAGTTGGTTTCAATTCTTTTTTTTTTTTAAACCTAGTCTTAAAGATAAGAAATTGGAAATTTTATTTCTTAATATATTAAATAACCTATTTTTTAACATAACATATCATTGGTTGATATGTTTCCATTTTGATTGTGGTCACTGCTAGTTATCCTTAAGATATGTTCACATACTTTATATTTATTATTATTAATACATATTATGATTAATGATTAATGTATTTATTAATATATTAATAATAATAACTAATAATAACAATAACTAATAATAACAATATAATTATGTTGAGATAAAAAAAAAAAAATCTAAAAACATAGTCATTCTACTAAATATAGATAGTAAAAATATATTCTAGGTGGTGAGTTTCTGTCAAAATGGAACTAGAACCCTCACCTCTCATCATCAAAAGTTAAGGAGTTTCAAAGATTACTCTATGCAGCCTAGAAATATGTCTAAGTGGTTGTGAAGCCCCGATGGTGTGGTCATGGAGCCAAAATTTAGTCGAGGAAAAAGTGGATGAAGGAAATTGAAAGTGCATATAAAACCCTTGTAGATGAATAATCCTCATCATGTTGTTTCCAACGGTAGGTGGTACACCATGTGGTTCCTCATAGTTGAGGAGTTATGTCCTCATAAAGTTAAAATCCCTGAAGAATGGTTAAGAAGTCCCTAATTGGTTGCAACAATAGTTTACAAGGGTAGAACGATTGTAACAAGAAACAATGAGTTGACCCTAAAAGTTAAGAAGTCCTTAAACAGTTGCAACAAGAAGTTACAAGGGTAAAACAATTGTAACAAGAAATAATGAGTTGACCTTAGAATCAGAAAAAAAGGGTAAAATGGTTATTAATCAAAGGGTAAAACAATTATAACAAGAAATAATGAGTTGACCATAAAATCCAGAAAAAGGGTAAAATAGTTACAAGTTAGACCAAGGAGAAGTCACTTGAAAAGTATAAATACACATCAAGAGTCTCTCATTTTTACACACAAGTTTATTGATTATCTATCTAGTGAAAAATTGATGTATTGGCAAATCTATGGTAGTGAGGCTAAGACATATTTGAGAGAGATTATTGTTCTAGGTTGTTGAAGTCTGAGAAAGGTATGATGATATAGTCAAGTCTATTGCAGGGTTAAAGGTATGTCTATATGCTTGTTTTGAGGGTTATCTTTTTGGTGATGTTATGGTACATGATTCATGCATGTCTTGGTGATGCTGGTACATGTTGAGACACATGTTGATGATAATGGTGCATGATAAGGTACATCTTGGTGATGTTGATATGGTTTTATAAATGGAATGAAATGAGATACACACGTAGAAAAAATAAATACGTCAATGATAGTTTCTCTAGTACCCAACAACTAGTATGTGATAGCGAAGTTAGGATGGATCTTGTAGATTTGGGGCCACTTGGAGTCATCGTGTCTACAAGAGTGGAGCACCATCATGAGGGCGAAAATTGGAGGTAAACTGAGGCTGTCAGCGACATGATTGGTGCTCCATGTCTTATATTTGATGTTGATATGAAATTGTTGCAAGTATATGGACCACTTCTTGATGGAGGTTGTTATGCAATTTGCCTTGTGTCTATATGAATTGCAGAGGCTTGTGATCAGTGTGGATGATTATCTCCTTCCCAAGAATGTAATTCTTCCATTTGCGGTAGGCTTGTAAAATGCAATACATTTCTTTGTCATATGTGGGGTATTTGCGTACGACATATGTTAATGTCTCACTATTATATGCCATTGGATGACCATGTTGAGTGATAATTGTGCCTATAACATAGTCTGAGGTATTAGTCTCAATCTCGAAAGGTTGATGCAGATCATGTAAGAAGAGTATTGTAGTTGAGAAAAATTGTTGTTTCATATCATCGAATGCTTATTGTTGTGACTTCCCCCACATGAAATTTTCCTTGACACCACCCTTGGTCACTTGTATGAGGGCCCATGAAATATGGGAGAATCCCAACACAAACCTAGGATAGAAGTTGGAAAGTCCTAAAAATATCTGAATCTCGGTCAGTGTAGTCGGGGCTAAATAATCACGAATGGCTTAGATCTTGGTTGGATCCAAATGCACACCATGCTCATCAACAATGTATCCTAAGTATTGGACATTGTTGATGTCGAAGGAGAATTTTTCCAAGTTAGAATACAACTTGTGTTGTTGTAGAGTGTGAAGGACCCATTGAATATGCTACAAGTGTTTCTCCCAAGACTTCTTGAAGATGAGTATCTCATAGAAATTTACCACCACAAAATAATTAGTGAAGGGTCACAATATATCTCCCATTAACCTCATGAAAGTTGTTGGAGAATTATTTAAACCAAGGAGCATGACTAGGCATTCGAAAAGACCTTCATTGTACTTGAAAGAAATATTCCATACATCAGTATGTTTTATTGGGACCTGGTGGTAGCTGGACTTTAGATCAATAATACTAAATTAATTCACCCCTTTGAACTGGTTAATAAGGTCATCAATTTGAGGAATTAGGTATTTATCTCTGACTATGATTTTGTTTAGGGACATGTAGTCAATACAGATTCACCAGGTCCCATACTTATTCTGCATGAGTACAATTAGGTATCCACAGGGTGAGGATATTGGTCATATGTGACCCTTTTGAATCAAATCCTCGATTTGATGCTTGATTTCCTCTTTTTCCATTAGAGAGAGGTGATATACTGGCCCATTCGGTAGTGGTGCATGAGGGGTTAGATCGATTGAATGTTTGAATTGACAGTGAAATGGTACCCCAGTGGATGGGGAGAATATGTCTTTATATTCTTCCATGACCTTGTCCACTTTTTTATGTTACGTGGAGAGGCTCTGTGTAGAATCCATGGATGTGGAAGTGACCTTCTGTTCACCTTGAGAGAGAATCTTAAAGAAGACAAATTTTCTGGTCTGGGAAATGAACTTCTTGCATTTCTTAGTAGAGATCAAAGAAATGGTGGTAGGCGGAGCTACTTATGGTATCATGTACATTTGTCTACCCAAAGTAATAATAACATTATGAGTTATAGACTCATATAAATAATGGCATTACGACAAGTATGGTTGGCCTAAAAGAACGTCCCAAAATTTAAGGGGGGAATTATCACACAATACCTTATCCTTGAAGGGATTGATGTCGTAGGGCAGGACACACATTTGGATGACGCGGAGATATCTTCCTTGGAGGAGCCACTTGATGGTGTAGAGTTATGCATGTGGTGTCAGCGTTAGGCCCAAGCAAATGACGACCATTGTTTAGATTGGATCTTTTTTCTTTCGCTATCGAAAATGAAATGAAACATAATCCCCTTCACCCACATCTATGAGTGAAAAAGGAACTCACCTTCATCTGATTATTATGGTGCACTTGGTTGGACCTTAGTGATAGCGATAGTGGCATTGGTTTCTACATAAATTATCTACTTCCACTTGTCTGGATCTAATTTAGAGTCCGAACCTACCTCTGACTTTGAGGCTTTTAGCTCGATCACCAATGATTTCTTCGAGTGACACTCATCAGTGTTATGCCAGGGAATTTTATGGAATTGACACCACTTCCCAATGTCTTTATTCATCTTCTCAGTACCCTTCTTTGTTTGTGGCTTCGAATGGTTGTTCTAAGGGGGTCCATCCTTTATTTTTCCTTTTTTCTGTGTGTTGGGGCCGCCTTTTCCCTACTTCTACTATGATGAATTCGCATATCCAAACTATTGCTTCTTATGTTTAAATTTATACTCAATTTTGATAGCATATCGATAATTCGTGCCCGATGGTGAGATGTCCAGAAACTCCATTTCTTTTTGGATGTATCTATCCAGACGGATGTGGTACTTGAGCACCACGTGTCATTGAGATTCTTTGATACCCATATTTTTGTGCAAGGTATGGAAAATATTTGTGAACTCATATATTGTCTTGTCGCTTTCCTCTTGCAGGGTGGTCCATCTCATATACCGATCATCATGGCTTCCAAAAGGGTAGTATTGTTACCTAATAACATCCCTGAAATAATCCCAAGTGGTTGCGACCAAAAATATTTCATATTCCTCAGTGGACCGTTTCTCGCAATAAGTCTCCCACCAATCCTTGACAAGGGGGACGAAAGTAAGGAGCACAAATGTAATATTTTCTCTATCGTGAAAATTATGGACCGGAAAACACCATTCGAGTAGATTCAACATTTTATCTATGACATTCACATCTATATAACCTTCAAATACATGAATATCAAAAATCACTTGTACCTTTAAGGGGGTGGCACCTCCAAAGTGGTCACTTGATGAATATGTGTCACTTGTTGGCAGTCATCCAAGGATCTGTGCACAATTATCCATCATCTTGTTCCTTTGTCGCGTGATGGATTCCTTGATCAATAGTTTAAAAGGATCTCATGCTCCTTTGTCCCTCTATTCTTCCCCCATGGGATGTCATCAGGGTCGGCGAGTATGGTACTATAAGGGCTCAACTACATCAAGTCCCAATTCCTTGTACCCTGACCGCGTTGGGGACATGCACAAAGAAACAAATAAAGAGAAGACCACTCTAATACCATTGATCTAGATTTATAAATGGAAAAAAATTAAATACATATTCATAACAAAGAAATACACAGAGATACAATAAAACTTGAATTCTATTAATAAAGAGAATATGATGAAACTGTAAAAATTGCATATTGGAATAAACTTGCTTGAAAACTTATCTCTGATAAGAGATGTGACGACTACACTCATTAGTAAGAAGATGAGTAAAATGAGTCTCCAAAGGAATTTTTAACATAAAAAATGAATGATAAAACCCTAAAAATCCAAAACCCTAACACCAAGAGGTGAAACTCCAAAAGGCTTGTAGCCCTCGATGGGGATAGCTGATACGTCAACTTCCCAAGGGCATAAATTTTTCATATGATCTATGTTTGGAGTGCTCAATACACCATTGGAAATGTATGGCTAAGGATTACATATCAAATTTATCCTATCATATTCATTTGTAGAAATAACAGGCACTATCAGGCCACAAAAAACATCATTTAGGGCCTCAAAACGACCCCGAAAGTTCATGATGCAAAACAATAGGGGATCAGACTGTCAACTGCTACAATTTTTTATATAGAGGCTCTTAAGGTGAGCCATTGGATCCAATTTTCATATTCCTATTTAAGTTTCAATGTCGTTACTGGTAGACATACCCACATGCAATTAATGAGTCAAGATCATACTATTTTGAAGGTATATTTTGGCTATTGCATTATCCATTTGATTGGAATTAGTATAGCTGAGTCGTCTCTACTATTTTAGAATTGATACATTAAATTCATTTTATTGGAATACATAGTACTATAATTCACATTTGGTTGTTAATTTGTTTCATTCAAATTTTTTGTTTCCCCTTGATTAATATGTGAAAAAGGATGAAATGGGTTTTGTGGGATTTGCTTTCATTTTCATCTTGCAACATGAGGTTTTATACTGCTCTTGTCATTTTCTGGTAAGTTTAATATATTTAATCCCTACATGTTCTATTTTATTTTTACTATGAATTTATGTATAACTGACATCTATTTTGGAATGTGGAAGTCAATATGTTGTACTGGTCAATGAAGAAGTGCACGGGAAGTATTTTTCCTCTCTGACACTTAGTTACTAGCACCACAAGTTTCCATGAATGCCCATTCCCAATGCTCAATGGGAACTCATCTAACCTTTGTCATCCCAGAAGACATTGGAGCTACTATATGTGATAAGAGAGGATAAGAAAGTTTCTCTGGGAGAACCTACCCCTACACCAAAATTTTTCACCACAGAGGATGATAATTACGCTGACAGACGTCCCAATATTGGAATTGATGGATTAATCAACCTTTTAATTAAACATTCTACTATTATGTTGAACTATTAAATATGTTGGCATATTATTCTTCATCATCCCAAATCGATGAATGAGCTTTAATGTTCTTACATTCCTTGCATTTATGAATTCCTATGTTTCCTTGTTTACTTTTTCACATTTACTTAATATGAGTAAGAAATTAATTCCCTAACCACTGATTTTCATGTTAGCTGATTAGGAAGGATTAATATGTGTACAACTCTTTTTGGACAAGTTTTTATGGATGTGAAGCATGCATGTGTGGTCATGATGGATGCCATGTCCTATGTTTCAATTAATGCATGAAACCCACACATGGTTAAGTTGGATGCATGTTTGATGCCAAGTTTGGGTGACCTTTCAAAATTTTCAGGGGGATGGGGAATAATAGTTAGGGTTATTTAATCACTCACTAACGATATGCTACGCACTCTTATCTGAGTACAACTAGTAATAAGGTACAATAAGGTTCTGAAATTTATATTTTTTCCTCTAATAGTTTGCATTGGGTATATATTTATCAAAATCATGGTTTATATTTTTATTCACATGCAATAATCATATACCTCAACCACTGCCTGCATCTAATGGTTTGGTTTCTTTTCTGTGCTGACTAGATATTATGCATGTCACTATGCAACAAATGGATTTGATCCTTCATATGAATACATGCATTATACAACATATGTATTCGATTCCCTATTTGAATACATGCAATGAAGATAAATGTTTCAATCCTAAATCTGAATAATCAATCTCAAAGTAAAAGAAAATTTGTGTATCGGATCTCCACCCAATGACGCACTATTTTTATTTTTCATCTTCATTCTTTGTTTTGATTTAAAAAATATAATTGAGGATTAAAATATGGTAATTCTCATATTTTTCACCTTTCCAATCATAGGATTAAAGCGATTTGGCCTCTGAAAGTATTCTTATTTATAAGCCTTACAATAAAAGATTTCAGATGCCAACCAATTCTTCCCAACTGATCAGAAATGACTGTTAAAACATATTTTTAGGGCACAACCTTTCTAGAAAAAACCAAACTAATGAAAATGATAGCTGAAAATTAGTAAGGCATGTCATGTTTGTGAATTAAGTTCAAGTAGCTATGAGAATGGTATAATACATTTACATTTGACTAGTTTTGTTTTTAATCATTATACTAATTAGACTTACAAATATTTGGACTGGTCATTATTGAAGGAGGTTTGGATCCCATTTCTCTTTTGAAACACAACATTAGGTAGAAATCACTATGAAAAAAATACACTCACTGATTATTTACTTCACATATGGATGAGTGCAAACTAATGATGGTCTCTCATGACACGTTAGTGGCAATACAAACTTGGAAAAACAACATTATGTTAACTTGGAGGGATTATTCAAGGTACTTTTATGATGAATTTGGATATGGTGTAAGAATATTAAACATAGTAAATTGAATTAGCTTTCAGAATATACAACTTTTATTCATAGAATTTGTGAATAATTATGTCAAATTTGATTTTTTCTAACAATGGTGTCTTATTTTTCCAACAAAATATAAGGTATGTGTTTTTGCTCGTGCAGGTGTTGAGTACCTTAATGATGGAATTCCGTTCCAAAAACATCTATACTTGTAGAGAGCCCATTTTTCTTGTGTGTTGTATTTTTTGGAAATTTATAATACTAAATTTATTTTATTTCTTAATATAAGAAATTGGAAATTTTATTTCTTAATATGTAAAATATCCTATTTTTTAACATAACATATCATTGGTTGATATGTTTCCATTTTTATTGTGGTTGTTTCTAGTTATCCTTAATATACGTTGACATACTTTATATTTATTATTATTAATATATATTATGTTTAATTATTAATATATTAATAATAATAACTAATATTAACAATATAATTATGTTGAGATAAAAAAAAACAATTAAACTAAAAACAAAGTCATTTTGTTACTAAATATAGATAGTAAATATACATTATAGGCGGTGAGGGTTTGTCAAAATGGAAACCATAACCCTCACAACTCATCATCAAAAGTTGAGTTTGATAGCTTACTCTATGTACTCGGACCAACTAAATATGTTCTTATTCATAACAAAATAGATCATTCTTATCTATCATCATAGAGCCTAAGACCTGCAAGGCCTGGTAACTTATAAGAACCATAGTCAAAATAAGTTTAATCTTCCATAAACTATATTTCCAGAAAAAAGAGAAATAAACGCAATTCAAACACAGGAAGTTCTAGGATTTTCAATCTGGTGGCCCATCTTCTCGCTCAGTTCTGGTACATCAATTGTTCCTTCATTGTCACCAATATGGATCGGGAAGTCACGTGACCCTAGAGGAATCTAGTTTACTGGACTCTTTTTGTCCTAGTTATGGATATAATCCTCTATTCTCACTCGAAACTTTATGCCAAACTCAGATTGACAAAACAGGTCGAATTTCCCTTCTAGAATCATGATTTCCCCAGTAGTGGTGTCATTCTCTTTCCAGACTTTATCTATATTGTATATATGGTTTTCATTGATGTCAACCCTATTCAACCCTAGAAGAGGCCCTGGAAATATGGCTAAGTGGTTGATAAGCCACGACAGTGTGGTCATGGAGCCAAAAGTTAGTTGAGGAAAAAAAGTATGAAGAACATTGAAAGTGCATAAAAAACCATCGTAGATGGATAGTCCTCGTCATGTTGTTTACAATGGTAGGTGGCATGCCACATGGTTCCTCTTAGTTGAGGAGTTATGTCCTCATAAAGTTGAAATCCACAAAGAATGGTTAAGAAGTCCCTAAATGGTTGCAACAAGAATTTACAAGGGTAAAACAATTGTAACAAGAAATAATGAGTTGACCCTAAAAGTTAAGTCCCTAAACGGTTGCAACAAAAAGTTACAAGGGTAAAAAAATTGTAACAAGAAATAATGAGTTGACCCTAAAATCAGGAAAAAAGGTAAAACAAGTATTAATGAAAGGGTAAAATCGTTATAAAAAGAAATAATGAGTTGACCCTAAAATCAAGAAAAATGTTAAAACAATTATTAATTAAAGGGTAAAACAATTGTAACAAGAAATAATGAGTTGACCATAAAATTAGGAAAAAGGGTAGAATAGTTACAAGTTATCCTCAAAAGAAGTCACTTGAAAAGTATAAATATACATCAAGAGTCTCTCATTTTTACACACAAGTTCAATGATTGTCTATCTAGTGAAAACTTGATCTATTGGTGAATATGAGGTAGCAAGGCTAAGACAGATTTGAGAGAGATGCTTGTTCTAGGTTGTTGAAGTATGAACAAGGTATGATGATGTATTCAATTATGTTACA
>ML789566.1:49931-94407 GCA_009831015.1 Picea engelmannii
ATATATATATATATATATATATATATATATATATATATATATATATATATATATATATATATATATATATATATATATGCTTTTTTTAGGGTTATGTTTTTGGTGATGTTATGGTACATGCTTGAGACATGTCTTGGTGATGTTGGTACATTTTGAGACACATCTTGATGATATTGGTACATGAAAAGGTACATCTCGCTGATGTTGATCCATATTTATAAATGTAATAGAATGAAATACATATGTATAACAAATAAATATAGAGAGTTATAGTAAAAATTGACTTCTATTAATAAAGGGAATATGCTAAAACTATATAAATGTAGATTGAAACAAACTTTCTTGAATGGTGGTAGTTTATCTTTGAGAAGAAATGTGACGACTACGCTCATTCATAAGAAGATGAGTACAATGAGTCTCCAAAGATATCTTTAAAATAAAACATAAATGAGAAAAACCTAAACATCCAAAACCCTAACCCAGGGAGGTCAAACACCAAAAGGTTTGTGGGCCCCGATGGGGGTAGTTGATACATCAACTTCTCGAGGGCATAAGGTTTGCATACGATCTTCATTTGGGGTGCTTGATACACCACTGGAAATCTACAACCTAGGAGTGCATATTCAATTGTGCCTATAATTTTATTTTACTTACATGTTATGTGTTTTTGAGCCAAACAAATATTGTTTAGGGCCTCAAAATGACGCCAAAACTTTGGGACTCGAAAAACTATAAATAAACTGCCAAAATGGAAAATTATTATTTGAGCTAGTGAATAGGTGAAAGGCCATTGATATCATTCTGGATTAGTCATCCTTACTTAGGAATCAATTTTATACATTGCATTGATTTTCCCCATCATATGGGGAAACTTCTGTTGAACTGGGCCCCCAGTGAGCCACTTGCGTTGGTGCAAGAGTTTCCCTCATTTGACAACCCGATAAAGTTGGATATTTTGTTGGAAAGTTCCCTTAAGATGAGTTTCCCTGATATGATCGAGTGTTTATTGTTCCATGTAGTCAGGGTTGAGCTATGTCAGTTTCACCTCCTTTGTGATCTCTGAGGTGTCCAATAATGGTGGGAAGTATGGTCGAAGGAGGTCCACATTGAACACTGGGTGCAGGTGTTAGGATCCAATGCTAACCCCTCTCCATGGGTCATTAGTTAGTAGGATATTTTTTTTATTAATAAAGGCCAATGTTGGTTAATAATTCCTAATAAATAAAGAAGAATAAGTCAATGTAAGAAGACCTAATATAAGCTTTCGCTTCTAGAAATATCTTCCTCTAGAAGTTTCCTTAGAAGGTAGAATTTGTATAAATAAGAGTAGGAGGCATTGGATATCTTGTATTGGAGATTATTGTAATAGAGATTTTCTCTATTGGAGCTTTCCCCCTTGAAAAGGAAAGTGAACATTTCTATCATAATAACGTTTCTCTTCCTAGTGATTATTCTGGTGTTATTCCATTGTTCTTCTATTATTTTTCTAGATATATCACTATTTTTTTGTCATTGCCTACTAGATATTTTATGTTCTGCATAATATATTGTATTAGGAATATTGCAAGTGGTATCAAATCTCTTTCCAGGGAAATATTTGTGGGATAAATAATTTTCAGGGTAGAGACGTATTCTGAATTCTGTATGCTATAGATATTTGTCGTTATGCACATAAACCCGTGGTTGGGGAGTCATACATGCAGGAAATAAAAGTGGATCTTAAGCACACATTTGTTATCCACTGTTGGCACAAGCCTATTTTGGAAGAAAACCTATTTTTGGGCGTAGGCCTATTTTGGGAAAGAGAATCCTATTTTTGGAGTGCACGCCATATGTGGCAGAAAAGTAGCATGGAAAAGATGAAAGAAAAGAAGCAGGAAGAAAAAGAAGGAAAATAATCATGTGGAAGATGGAGAAAAAGCATCATGGTGCACATGTAGAAAAGCCTAGCCCTATTAGGATTATGGTTTTGGACATGAATTTAATGGCTATAAGCCAATAGAATAGTATAAATAAAGGACTAGGAGGTCTAGGAGAGGTGGTTCATTGGCAAGTTGGAAAAAGAGATATAGTTTTGGTGTGACTAAGCTAGTTTTTTAGTGTTAGGTCATAGGTTTTGGAGCCTGGTGTGGTCTAGTCTACCTCATGGAGGGTATTTATCCTCCTTTTTTATTTTAAGCTTGAAGAATTTAATGCATGCAAACTAGATTTTGAATAATGATGAATAAAAGAGAAGAAGATATAGATGTTTTTGGATGTATCCCTAGGGCGGTGAACCAAGATAAATATACTATGTTTATGTTTCATGAATGGTTTTGTTACTGTTATGTTATTTATCAGTTAAATAATGAATGGTTAAGTTTTATTATGACAACATGCATGCATAGTTTGATTAATAAATGAATACTAGGTTTAGATGAATGGATAATAATGTTGATGCATGAGGAAAAGTAATAAAATATAGTCCCAATCCCTACCTTGAATGAAGACACCTGAGTCGTGCAATCCCCCATAAGCTATCTCAAGTGAGACTGCACTATGCACTCTCTGTGCAACATTTCCTTATGGTTTACCAAGAGGGTCGATAGTTTGAGGGTTTTATTGGAAACCTTTGAGATGAGAACCTGGGTCAACCCAAGTGTCCAACAAATGGTTCTATTGCCGGTTGGAACTACACATGATAGATTGGAAGGGGTCTGTTGAAGAAAAACATGGATAATGAAAACGTAGAAGGGGATGCTCAATCCGTGGAATCAACCGAAGGCGGAGATTGAAATATGGTTAAGGGAAAGGGAACTCGATTTTTCACAAGAGGACAACAAAAACCCTAAATATACACCACACAAATATCTCGAAAAATATGTGTATAGTGACTTGCATGAAGTATTTTTATGTGAATTCCTGCATATGTTGCAGTAATGTTTATTGAGGTTGAAGGAAAACCATCCTATGAATCAGATCAAATATCTAGAGTGGCAGGTTGTGGATATCACACATTTGCATCAAGTCCATAATAAATTTACATGCTCAATAGATTTTTGGTTAGACAGTATTATTGTAGGGTTTATCACTGATTTTTTTATTGATACTACAAAGTTGTACACTGCTGAAGAGAATGATTTTCTAAATGGACCCATAGGTAGGTACATAATATCACTATATACTTTCATAAATATTTTATTATATGACAAAGGCATGATGACCATGGAATCAAACAACTAAACTTCCTTGCGCACATGGGGGGAAGGGGGCAAGCATTGATAGGAGTCTGAGATATGGATAGGGAGATGGATAAAGGGAAGTAGAAGGAGGTCATGGATGAAATCATGATATATGAGGACCAGAAAAAGAATATCATGAAAAAATATGGAGTGACGCACAATAGTAGACCTTACAAATACAAGATGAGTAGAAAACAGAGGGCCAGAGCTGACATAGTAGATTCTACTATAAGGTTACTAGAGTTCCATGGCAAGGCATCAAAGGACCCTGAGAAGCATTTATTCATCTGTGAAAAGATCTGGGAAACAAATAAGGCCACATAAAAGGATACAAAATTTGTGTAGTTTTCTATAACACTGAGAGACCGTGCATTAGACTGGTACATGAGCCTTTATGTAAACAGTCCACAAGGAGAACCAAATACTATCACAGAGGTGAAAAAGTTACTGGTAAATGAATTTCAGAAGCCGATATCACAAGACCAGTACTTGAATGAAATGATCAAGATCAGGCAAAAACCAAGTTTGTCTTTCTAGGAGATTAATCAAAGGTTCGAACGTCTAAAAGGTAAGTTGAAGTACTCTATTACTAACAAGAGACATGGGAATTTATTTGTGAACTCACTATTACCACACTTGAATTATCCTTTGAGACAACAAAAGTTTCAAACTCAGGAAGAGGATCTGCAACATCCATGGAGTGGGAATAAAGCTAGTATCAACATATATATCCAACAATAGAAGAGATGAAAGAGGATCTGAACAATTTGACTTTTCAGTTGAACCAGAATAAGGGGAAAAAGAAGAGAGAATTTGTTTGGTGTACACTATGAAAGATAAAAGGACACCATAAGAATGAGTGTCCAACCTTTGTGAAATACTTGGCCACAAGGGTGCCAAACCCATTTCCAATAGGAGGACCATGGTGTGATATTTGTAAGGAACACATGCATGGTCCATATCATTTTCCAATGATGCAGAAGTATAAGGCAGTGCCAAAAATTTCTTACTACATTTTTTGCAAATCATTGGGTCATGATGACAGTGATTGTAGAACACTAGAATTGATGAGAGAGAGAAATCCGGAGACCTACAGGGTGCAACAAGAGATGATGAAAGGCCAATTTTCACCGCAGTTCAATAATGTACAACTACAATTCAATCACGTGTAGCTGCAATACAACAATGTGCAACCAAAATATAATCCTGCATAGTATAACCATATACACCAATACAATGCAACGTGCAAATATATATCTGGATTTAGAGGTGGAGACCTAGGAAAAGGAGGATTTGGATGAGGAATAGGGAAAGTATTCTGCCATAACTATCAGCAACTAGGACATTATGCAAGAGACTATGCACTTCCACATGTGACATGTATGTATTTTCGTGCAATATACCATGACATAGAAGACTACCCAACACTATTGGGAAAAATAAAGGAAAAAAGGAACCAGAAGAATCAAAATGTTTAGTGGATTTCTGCAAAATCTAGGGATGATGGGAAGAATATCAATATAGTTACTCAAGGAGGATCCAATATGGGAGTTGATGTAGCAAATAAGGATCCATTTCAACACTAGTGGGTCAAGAAAAAAACTGAGCCACAGAAGCATTTTGACATGCGGAAATAAAAGGAGACATTTAAGGAGGTCTGATAGGATATTATAAAAGAGAACATTGCATCTACATCAATTGCACAACAGAGTTAGGATCCACCATTGTATTAAATTCCACCTTCAATGGATCACACCAACAAAGGAAAACCTTCATAGAAAGTAAGTAACCTAAATAATTTTCTGTAGTCATGTGTAAAGTTATTGAATGATCCATCATCCATTAAGGTCTTACAGAATTTGCTAGAAATATGCAACACAGAAGTAGAAGGGAAGTCATAATAGAAGAAAATTAATCATCTCCATACAAGAAGAACAAGTAGGGAATTCAGGTTAAATGCCAACATTGGGTATTTCAACATGGGAGATATCGGACTTTATTTAGGATCTGGAGTGAATGTCTTACCCAAAAATACATGGAAGTGTATGGGAGAACACACAATAGGATATTCACTTGCCCGATTCAAATTGAAAAATAAGGATAGAGTGTTACCAATTGGAAGACTTAAAGGTGTGATAGTAGACCTGGATGGAGTGTGCATTGTGGCAGATTTCGAATTTATAGAAATAGTATATGGCACAACACCCTACCCAACATTACTAGGATTGGGCTGGGCTTTTGATAACTAGGTTGTGATCAACTTGAAGACATGGAAAATGAATTTTGAATAAGGAGGGTAAAGAGTGGTTGCACCACTAGATCCCTCAGAAGGAGAAAGGTTTGTAGAGGGGACATATTTGGACTTGGAAGAAATAAATCAATTATATAGGACTACCGTGGGATAAGAAGATTATGTCAACCCAACTACATACGTGGTACTCAACTAGAGAAGATTTACATATTGTGCCTTAGACTCGCATGAAGGTCTAGAAAACTAGCAGCAGAGACTACATGAAGTCTCCACAAAGAGGTGCACAAGAATAGAGTGCACAGTAAGGTGGGTTGGTATATAGGTAAGGGAACCTCTCACTTTTCATGGTTTGAATGACTTAGAATAATTATTGAAAAATTATGAGGAAGAAGTTTTGAAAAATGAAAGGTTGTTATCACTAGATATTGCACTCAAGGAAACACCTCCAAGATGGCGGGGTGCACACAAGGAAATAATTCAATACTAGTATCAGTGTAAAAGGTTATAGTGCACTAGATTTGGCACATAACAGGGGGACAATACATTGGATAAATATGATGGACGAGGAAGGTCAACTGAGCACATAGAGAAATGAAGAACACAATGGAAGTTGAAACCACCCAAAGAATGGCTTGATTATTTTATTCATACATTGGAAGGGATACCAAGGAACTGGTAGATAGATCATGAACTACATAATGGACAATATTACAAGCAAATTTTGTGGTCAATTTCTCATTTGATCATGAGAACGACACTATCGATTCATCCGTAACGTTGATAGAGGGAATGATATTTTTTGATAAACATTAGGTGGAAATTATAACAGAATATCAGCAGCAGAACAAACAGACATTCAAGGAATTACTCCCATGTTATCATGTTCTAGAGGATACACGAGAAGAAGATGATCTGCACAACATCTATATAAAAAAAATGGAAGGAGAACGAGAGGTGGAAGGTCCATCGTCAGAGTCAGAGGCATTTTATGAAGAAATTAAGATAAATAAAGTCAGTATTGGGAGAGAAGAAAACCATAAAATGGACAACATTGGATACTACTGGGATGAGAAGACGCTAGAAAGGATAATAGATTTATTGTGTGAATACAATGACTTGTTTCCAACAACCTTTATAGAGATGAAAGGAATACCATGTGAGTTGGGTGAGATCTAGATACCCCTAAAACTAGATGCTCGACCTGTTAGACAGAGACCTTACAAGTTGACTCTAGGTATAAGAAAAAAATGAAAGAAGAACTTGACAAAATGATAGAAGTTGGTATCATAGAGCTAGTGGAAGAATCCAAATGGATCGGTCCCATGGTAGTCTAGGAAAAGAAGCAAGGGAGAATAAAAAATTGTGTAGATCTAAAGAAATTGAATTATTCTTGCTTACATGATCCTTTCCCTACCCCTTTTACAGATAAGGTCTTGGAAAATGTGGGAAGCCAGGAAGCATATTCATTCATAGATGGATTCTACGGTTATCATCAGATTAAAATAGCTCCAGAGGATAGGTATAAGACCACATTTTCTACAGAGTGGGGATCCTATTAGTCTATTGTTATTCCCTTTGGACTGAAGAATGCACCTGCTATCGTTTCAAGGGTGGTCATAGTTGGTTTTAAAGATTTCATACATAATTTCATACATAAGTGCAAGCAATGTCAAAAATCATTAAACATCAATAAATTCATTCTCAACACACCTTTTGGGATACTATTAGGACATGTGGTATGCCAATAGGGGTTACTGGTTGACCCTGCTAAGAATGTCGTAACTGTGACCTTACCACCATCAAAGTAATTGCATGAGTTAAGAACCACACTTGGAAATAAAGGGTACTATAGAAAGTTTATTAAGGCCTATGCACATATTACCGCATCGATGGAAAATATTTTGAAGAATGACACAAAATTTCAATGAAACGAGGATTTTCAGGAGGGATTGGATACTTTGAAGGAAACTATGGTGACAACACCTGTTTTAGTGTTTCCAGATTGGGAAAATAAATTTCATGTGCGTGTAGATGCATCAACAATAACACTTCGAGCAATTTTGGCACATCCAGGAGTAGGTGACTTAGATCATCCTATAGCCTTTGCAAGAAGGAAGTTATCAGAATCAAAACATAATTAAAACACAACAAAAAGATAAGGTATATCCATGGTGTATGCACTATAGAAATTCATGCATTACTTATTGGGAAAGCACTTTAAAATGTTCATAGATCATTTTTACCTCAAATATCTAGTCAACAAGCTAGTGTTGGGGGGGAGGATCTATATATGGCTATTATTGTTCTAGGAATTTGATTTTGAAGTGATAGTTAAACCAGGGAAACTAAATGCAAAACCATATCACTTATCAAGAATATCCAATGGAGAAGAACCTACTAACTTATAATAAAACTTCCCTAATGCATAATTATTTTCAGTACAGATATATGATAAGTACTTTGTTGATATCATTGAATTATTGAGAAGAAGAGTTGCACCAAAGGAGTTTAGTATCGTGCAAAATAAAAACATAGTGGTCAAGGCTGCAAACTATCAACTAATTGCAGGTCATTTATACAAACTGGGCACTGATAGCATTTTGAGAAGGTGTGTAATGGAACATGAATGAACCATGGTTCTAGGAGAATATCATGAAGGTATAGCTGGAGGACACTATGTAGGAAAGGATATTGTGCATAAGGTATTGCACACATGGTAATGGTGGCCAAGAGTTCATAAGGATGCAAAAGAATATTTCCAGAACATTGATGTCTATCAGAGAGTTGGAAAACCCAACAAGAGGGATGAGATGCCCCTGATACCCCAAGTAACTCTTTAGGTATTTGAAAAGTGGGAAATATATTTTTTTGGACCTACTAATCCACCAACAATAAGGTTAGGATAAAGATACATAATTATTGCAACAAAATGTTTAACCAAATGGGTATAAGAAACACAAGTCAAGGATTGCAGTGCAAAGAAAAAAACACACTTCTTATTTGAGGAGGTGATTACAAGATTCATATGTCTCAGGATTTTGATGAGTGACCAAGGAACCCATGTTATTAATAGTACCATCCAATCTATGAATGAGAAGTTTGAAGTCTATCACCATAAGAGTACACCATATCATCCTCAGGAAAATGGGACGGTAGAAGCTTTCAACAAGATTTTGGATAATGCCTTGAAAAATATTTGTAATGTGAATAGAGATGACTAGGATTTAAAAATACCAGCAGTATTATGGGCATATAGGACTACATGAAAAAGGTTGACATGACAAACACCATTCAGATTGGTGTATGGACAAGAAGAAGTGGTTCCATTATAATTTTTGGTACCAAGTCTGTGTGTGGAAACAATTAAAAATATGATAGAAAGAGGCACAGTACAAGAAAGGTTAATTCAATTGATGGAACTAGAAGAAGACAAGATTTTGGCAAGATTCCACCAAGAGGTGCAGAAAGAAAGGGAAATATCTTGGCACGATAGACACATAAAGAAGAAGATATTTAAGGAGGGAGATCTAGTTCTCCTCTATGACAACAAATTTTTTCAACATCCCGGTAAGTTTAGAATGCATTTTCTAGGGACATATGAAATGAAGTATGTCACATATGGAGGATCTGTACAGTTAAAGGACTTGACAGGAACAAAAATGAAAGGAATGGTGAGTGGTATTCGATTGAAGCTATATAGGGACAATCGAACTACTAACTCTCAGCAGTTGCAACATAGTAAGGAATCCATGCATATAGTGTACTATAGTATAAATGAGGAAAGACAACTTATGAAAAGACACAAAAAGTAGAAAAAGAAGAAAAAGGAAGATAAAAATACAAAAATGAAGAAAAATACAAAAAGAAGTAATTAGGAGGAAGAAGCGATTTAGGCATGACATCATGCAGCAACAGGTGCAACAAAAATTGGAAGACTGCACGTAGGAAAATTGGACAGTACACAAATAACCAAAAAAGGAAAAAAATATGACAAAACATTAATGATTGGGTCTATAAAGAGGGAAAAACATGGGCAAGTTCAATGCTTATCAATGTTTGATCGAATAGAGAGTTGAAAATCCCAACCTAGGAAAAATTGTTTGAGGAATATAGAAATTGACCACTCAACATACAACATGACACCTCCAAAGGTTGGTGCCTCAGGGAGATAAAATAGGGTTACTCGACATGCCAACAAAAGGAAGGAAAGAATGACATAGCCCAAGCATGTTATAGAATTGGCAAATGTCACAAACTTGACGACAGAGTCGATCAAACCGACCAAGATAGAGGAAAAAACATCAACGATTTCACAAGTGGAAATGAGTCATAGCTCTGCAAACCCAAATGGCACCGCAAACCCTAACCCAGACACACCTAAAAAACCTAAGGGAATGAAGGGGAAACAATGGGGACATGTCACAGAGGAGGTGTTGTTTGAGGATATTACAAACCAGTTGGAGACCAAAGGAGAGGAAGAAGACAAGACAAAAACAATGGCAGAAGGCCACCCAGATGTTGGCCAGAAAATAAAGGTGCCAGAAAAAACAGAGATCAAACTCCCGTACATCCCAGATGTCATGTTCACAATGGAGGATATGCTAGGAAATGTGTAAAAGTTGAGATACTCTGAACATGATGTTCAAGACGTGGATAAGTTTCCAAAACTTGTGGAGGAAACTTATTTGGAGGAAACAGGGGAGATATGACCCCTAGGAAAACCCATCTTGGAGCCAATGTAGTGGATTACATGGCCGTATAATTCAGGAATCACAAATCTTCTAGATATATCTCATTTTGGGCACAATAAGAACGTGGGATTGTGCATGAAGAAGTTGTTGGCCAGGGTACATGGAGGTATCCCGTGGATGGATAGGCTAGTCCTAATTGATGTGGCATTGATAACCAATATTACAGGGTTTCCCACTATTGGAGTACAACCTGAAGAGTATCTAGAGAATAAAGCACACAAAAAGGAAATTGTAGAGATAGTAAAATCGCAATTTGGCACAAACAGGGGAACCGAGGTATAGTCATAAAAGACATCATGGATGTTTTGACGAGGTTCTTTAGCAAGATAATGGATTGAAAATTATTGAGGAAGCAGTAGAAGTAAGAGGCTCCAGTAGGAGTCATAGCAGTATCCATGTAGTGCGCTAAATGAGTAATGGTTAGATGGGCATTGTACCTATTAAATCAATTTTCGATTGACTATAGGGATGCGCAAGACAATGGAACTAAGTTCCATTATCCCTGGATCCTTGTACTCATAGCTTTGGTAGGTTGGTAGGAACCAAAGTTATCAAAGTTTCTAGACATGAAGGGGAAGTGCTATGCAACTATATTTCAAACCCTCTGGAAAGCTAAGGACACTAAGAACCAACAAGAAAATAATGTAGTGTTTTCCATGTTCTTGGAAGACATGCAATAGAAAACAAAAAATGTGTGGAGGATTTCTGTTGAGGTGGTCTAGGAGAATGAGGGGATTTCTAGGTTTCAGGAATATAAAAATCACAAGTGGATCTAGGACACAAGGGATCCTACAAAAAAGTGGTTGGAAATGCAGTAATATGTATCAAGGGAAGAGGTCGACTGGATTTTCAAAAACTAGCCCGTGCAGTGGAAGGTGCCAACAAAAAAAAAGAAGATAAACCAAAGGATCAAGGAGAGGAAGGAATGTCAAGAAAGGAAAGTATTCTAGTTGACAACACCATAAAGGATATAGAGTGTTCTCAAGCATTAGGAAGCAACACAAAAATGAAAAATCGTAGGAATAAAGAAAGAGTATCAAGGTAAAAAGTCAAGGGTGATGATAAGAATGGAGAAAAATCTCGGCCCAAAGAGGAGGAGGCATAGAAGAATAAGACTGGGGTGCAACCCTCACAGATGAAGAGAACTTCAACGCAGGAGGAGGAAACACAAAAGAAAATGAATACCATAAGAAGCCTCCAGTAATCACCATTGCAGAGGACAATGTTGAGCTAGTAGCAGAAAAAGTCCAGGACAGGGGAGAAGATATCTTACGCGTAGTGGAGTCACAGAGGGAGGAGATCATGGCTAAGTTGGTGGAAGTCCATGATACTCTACAAAGGATACATATTCCTATAAGGAAACAACAAGAGAATACAAAGAAATCACCTGCACAGAAGGAACATGAGGAAACAATTCAAATAGTGGTGCGGGGAAGCGACACTTTCAAGGTCACACAAAAGATGTTGAGGGTTGATGAGGAGACAAAACAGAATCTAGTTGGGCTCATACACCAACTTGAGTTGTTTATGGAAAAGATACCTACAAAGGTTCTATATGGAATACAAGAAAGTGTGATTCAAGAATTCCAATCCAGAGCCCACGCATATGCTACCAACTTGGAAGTTGGTGGGGAGGTTGCAGAAGTGCTACAAAATACATGTGATCAATTGACCATGTAGAAGGAGGAGGAGAAGAGATGCACAAATAAATTATAAAAGGGATTGATAGAATTCTATAACAACATCCCATATTGAACACGAGAGTCATAAGTCACACCATAATGGAAGTTTCATAGGATTGCATAGCTCATGGAGAAATACCAACATGAGATCACATAGCTCATGAAAACATTGACTCCTACTACACCCCAAGAAGTCATAGATCAAAGAGAACAGGAGGCTAATGTGCATATCAATAGTATTGCATAGGAAGATAAGGCTGTGGAATAATTCTTTGACAATATTTCTCAAATGTGGACCAGTATGGAAGAATATGAGAAAATACAAAAAATGGACCAGAAACAAGAGAAGATAACTGCAAACATTTAGGACTTAAAGTAGCAGTAGAAGGAAATGGCCATCTTAGAAAGGATGAGAAGTGAGCAGGATATGTAGAACCTGTAGGTAGAGATGAAGGTTTCACAGAAAGACAAGAAAGTAATAAAGGCTTAGCTGGAGCCACTACAATAGGAAGCAAAAGGGATTATCGAAAAAATGCAAGAAGAGAAGGGAAGAATCAAGAAAATACATGCAGAATGCAGAGTAGTTATGACATAGCACATCATAGTGTAGGGTGTGGAAAAGCTTCCAAAGTAGAGAACAAAAGTTAAAGAGAAAGTCACTTAATTAGAAAAGGTGTTCCCAGAGTTGCATCTAGCCATATAGAATGTCAAGTACTATGTCTGAGTGGCTCGGTACAAGCCACATGTTAGTGTTGGGGGCTTGTTGGAATAGGCCTATTTTGGGAGAGGAAAACATATTTTTTGGCTTAGGCCTATTTTAGTAAAGAGAATCCTATTTTTGGATGACATTCCATATGGGGCGAAAAAGAAGCATGCGGAACATGAAGGAAAAGAAACATGCAGAAGAGGAAGGAATAACAACATGTGGAAGATGGAGGAAAAGCAATGTGGTGCATATGAAGACAAACCTATCCATGTTAGGGTTAGGGTTTTGGACATGAATGTACTTGATATAAGAAATTAGAATAGTATATATAAAGTCCTAGGAGGTCTAGGAGAGGTAGTTCATTAAGAGATACAATTTTGGTCTAACTAGGCTAGTTTTTTAGAGTTAGGTCACAGGATGTGGAGCCTGGTGTGGTCTAGTCTCCCTCATGGAGGGTACTTATCCTTATATTTATTCTAATCCTGAATAATGTAACACATGGATCACATATTTTGAAGAGTGATGAATAAAAGAGAAGAAGACGAAGATGTTTGTGGATGTAACCCCAGGGGGGTTGAACCACAATAAATATACTATGTTTATGTGTCATGAATGGTTGTGTTACTATGATGATATTTATCAATTAAATAATGAATGGTTAAGTTGGATTATGACAGCATGCATGCATAGTTTTATTAATAAATGAATACTAGGTCTACATGGATGGATAATAATGTTGATGCATGAGGAAAGGGAACATAATACAATATCAATCCCTTCCCTTATTGCAGACACCTTAGTATTGCATTCCCCCATAAGCTATCTTGGGGTGAGACTACATTGTGCACTCTATGCCCAATGTTTCCTTCTGTTTTACTAGGAGGGTTGATAGTTTGAGAGTTTTGTTGGAAACCTTTGAGATCAAAACCTCGGTCTCACCAAGTGTCCAACAACCACCCTTGTAACCAATGTTGGTACCCCTTCTAGTGCTATCACATCAGAAAACACTTGTATATGGATCGACCTAGGAATCATGAAGCCCTCCATAGATAAATAGATTGGCCTCATGACTTCTATAGTGTCATCGAGAACAAACTCGAGAAGTGACTCTCTAGTACGTGGGTAGTTGGGTAGTACAACCAACGATATGATCTAGTTTCCTTAGTTGGTGCTCTGAGATATTGGGACGAGTACTATTGTTGGACCCCACATGTATATAAGAGAGATATATCATAGGGAAAAAACTTGACTATATATTCCCTACAAACACTAACCCTTGGGAACAAAACAGAGAAAGATAAGACAATATATATTGCATTGCAACATTTCCTTCTAAATTGGGGTTTCCAAATTACTACATCTTTTGTCCTATTAAGAATTTTGGCATTCTGCCTCTGCAACATTATTCAGTTTAGAGTATAAATCTATAGGACTAAAAATAAATGAAAAAGGTTGGTCCTATCAACACCCTTATTTGTGACCTATACCATTGCACTCCTCTCATCATTCTGATCATAGTGGTATCCTTCAAGTTTAATCCTTTTTTTCCTGCAGACCCAACCACCTATGGGATGCCTTTCTTGAGACCCATCCCATTGGATTCCTCTCTTTTTCTTGATCACCTCGGTACCTATCAATTTTAATCCCATTTTTTCCATCCCAACATCTTTGTTTCTACCTAATCCTTCACCATGCCTACCACTCGCTCTCAATCCAAAGAAAGCTTGGAGGATCGAATGCCCCACTTGGAACAACAAATTGCTAACAACATGGATTCCCTTCATAGTGAATTCTCCATAGCCCTTGAAAAGCAAGTCGACAAAATGGTGCAACTCTTCAGGGGTAAGAATGTTGAGACAAACCTAGAAGAACGTCCTTCTTCTCATTATGAACATACTCAATCCTCCCTCTCCCCATGTGGTTCTCCACCTTCTTTGAATAAGGTGCCCAAACTTTTCATGCATAAATTTTATGGTTCGAATCCAGTCAGGTGGGTTTCTCAAATGGAACAATATTTCTTCCTTCATGATATTCGATATTATGAGACCAAAATCCATGTAGGGGTTTTGTACTTGGATCAAGAATGTTGGCAGTGGTGGCAGTGGCATAAGAAATTTCATCTAGGACCTCCCAATTGGAACATGTTCTCCAAATCAGTTTGTGCCCATGTTGATAAGGAATCACAATTTTTGGGTCGACTCACTAAGTTGTGCCAAACTGGATCTGTCACATACTTCTTCATAGAATTCGAACAGTTGGTTATCCATACCAAGGGATTATCTGATTAGTTTTACCTTGAATGTTTTATCAATGGTCTAAAAGAATCTATCAAGGCTCATGTGAACATCCATCATCCTACTACTTGATTCCAGGCATGTCAATTATCCAAGGAAGATGAGACCATTTTTCATGAGTCATCCCTAAACACTCCATTTACCACTCGTCCTCGCTCAGGCACTACATGTGCTTTGACCCAAACTTTGAAGGTCCAAAAGGTATCTCCCATGAAAATGGAAGAATGTCGCAAGAAAGGCCTTTTATAATACTATGGTGAAAAGTTGTACTAGGGCATAAATGTAAAGAAAAAATGTTCTTCCAGATTGATGCCTCAAATTCCTCTTCCTATGAAGACATCCCATTAAATGAGGTTTTATACCAAAAGGCATCTCAGCCAGGGGATTCTGTTGAAGATCCAATTGTCATGCCGATGGAATCCATGGAATTGGTCATCTCGCTTCATGCACTCCCAGGTATTTTGGCCCCAAAGACATTGAAGATCAAGAGATACATTGAACATAGGTTGGTTTTGGTGTTGATTCATAGTGGTAGCACCTGTAATTTTATTCATCGCAAGCTCGATGGTGATCCTCATTGATTTGTCCACCCTGTTTCTAATTTTAAAATACTCATCATGAATGGTGGCACTATGAAGTGTCGGGGCCTTTGTGAGAAAGTCAAACTCCAAATGGGTGATTATCATATGAAAAACCACATGTTATCTATTTCCATGGGTGATTTTGATATTTTATTGGGCATCGAATGGCTTCGCACTCTAGTGTCGATCACAATGGATTATCAAGAATTATATATGAGCTTCACCAAAAAATATCACCCATATACTCTCAGGGGTCTCCAAGCAGGCTCTCTTGAAATAATCATCTCTCGGAGGATGGAAAAACTCTTGAATAAAGGCCACCATGGTGTGATTTCACAATTTAATGCCATCCAGATCATTGAACATGCCTTTTAGGTAGTTACTCCTAACATGCAACTCATATTGGAAAAATACCCCAAGATATTTGAGATTCCTATAGCCTTACCTCCTTCAAGGGGTGAGCATGATCATAGCATCCCTCTCCTTCTGGGAACTCAACCCCCCAATGTATGTCCCTACAAATATCCCTTTTCTTAGAAAAATTAAACAGAAAATATGGTATAGGAATTACTAAAGTCAAGGATCATTTGCCCTAGTACTATCCCATATTCGTCTCCAGTGGTGACGGTTTTAAAGAAAGAAGGTACTTGGTGCATGTGCCTTGATTTTTGTTCCATGAATAAACTAACCATCAAAGATAAATTTCTCATTCCCGTCACTGATGATTTGTTGGATGAACTCTAAGGTGCTTGTGTATTCACCAAATTAGACCTTCACTTCGGTTATCCCCAAATCCAGATGAAGGAGGTAGATATTCCGAAGATGGCTTTCATAACTCATGAGGGACATTATGAATTCTTGGTAATTCCTTTTGGCCTTTGCAATTCTCCATCCACCTTCCAAAGTCTCATGAATAAGTTATTGAAACCTTACCTTCGAAAGTTTGTTTTGGTTTTTTATCCAAAAAGGATCCAGAGAAGGCTAAGAACAACTCATAACTCACAGAGTCAACTCATGATGCTTAGAATGGCCTTAGCAAACAAAGAAAGGGAAAAAATTCAAAGTTCCCAAAACTCAGTGAAAATGACATTATCGCGAAGAGCGCATCGCAATATTTCTAACTGTGCAAATGACTCATCAAACAGAGTTACGGATTGAAAGATATTCACAGTCAAAGTTTGGTCAACCTAGCCTAGTAAGCAGGGGATGAGTCAACATCTGTACTACTGATTTCATCATCCATACATATGACATCAACATATGTACAGTACACATGGAAGAAGAAGAAGGTGACTCATGTCATGCTGACATCAGCATGATTTCATCATGGTGACATGGCAACACTAGAGGGTACCACATGTCACCCATATTTGGAACTTCTGGACTGATCCGTGGACCAATAGGATTGTACCATGTGGCAGTCCATATAGTGATGTGGCATGATGACATGGAATGACGAGTTGGTAGTCTGTACGATGATGTGGAATCCGTATGATCATGTGGCACTGACATGGCAGTGGATGGCGTGGACGAATGGGACACTTCCACATGGCCCAATTAGGGGCTGCCACATGGTAGGGGGGAAATCCCAATGAAAACCCGTATCTGATTTTTGAAAAAAATAAATATTGGCAAGTCCGCCAAATATGGAAGACCACGCCAAATCCGATAATGTTATAATCGTTATCAACCTGGATAGAATCATCGCCAAAATTGGTGGAAAACCATTACAAATATAATATATTGTTTCAACTATCAAACCAAAAGGGGGAGGTCCACGGGTTTGACCCCGGGACCTCCTCCCCACTCTATGCCTTAATACTCACACCATAACCAATGGGCCAATGAACCATACTTTGTAATTAACATCAATGATTTTACTTAAGAATTGAATCCACTGAACCCTGAGGAGAGACACATACGTGGTATGGCATGGGCATATAGTTCGAGGCAAGTACAATCATTAATTGTAGGTTGCAGAGAGGCATGAAAACCGAGATAAATTACTTCTTGGGCCTGGGAGTGCCAAAGTCTGATTGAAATGTGGAGACAGTCATTTTTCGGTAATTCGATGCCAAAAATTCAATGGTGCTATCGCTTTTATGATATTAGCATTATTTCTATAACTTGATTTTAGAATGAGGTATCCTTATGTATTTTTCCAAATTCTTTTGTTGATTTAATGAAAAAGCCTACCCATTTGAGAGCAGGATCTGGAGACGTAGTCCATCAGGGATGAGCTCCATTGTCAAGTTTTTGTATTCATATATGATTCTTATGTCTCTTCATTATTGATCTTTTCCTTCTTTAATGATCCACTTTAATTTATACTCATTTAATGTAATTCTTTATAAGTCACTTGATGAAAATATCTCGGATCATGTTGGTATCAGAGAAGTCATATTTGAATTGAATTGTTGAGTGTGAATGCTTACTAGGTCCAAGCATAAACAGGGTGAATAAAATCTTAAGACTTTCAATCTCTAAGTTGGTCATGCATATCGAAGGAAGAAAATGGAAGAAGAAGACAAGTGTGATGAATAGGAGAAAAACTTTCATATGGTCTTTTATCGCATGTCAGAAATGGTGGAACGAATGTATGGAGATTATGAGAAGAGGATGAAGAAGAAAGGGAAGAAAAATGAAGCACATGTTGATGATGATGCTTCGGTAAACCAAGGGGTTGGAGGAGGTTCTCCTGAGCCTCCATATTCACCTTCAAGTTCTAGTTCTTCTTCCTCTGAGCATTCTCATCATTCTCATCATTCTATCCATACAACCTCTTTTAAGAAACCATTATTAAAGCTTGATGTAAAATTTTCTTTACCTATGTTTAATGGAGATGCTAATCCGGAAAATCTAGATAATTGGATCCGACGGGTTGAAGTATACTATCTTGTTCAACATATTGATGAAGAGAAAGTTAAAGTGAAACTAAGTTCTCTTCGGTTCGAAGGCATTGCTCTCGTATGGTGGGAGAGCAATATTTAGAAATAAGTAAGCGTGGTAATCTTATTTTCTCATGGTTGGAATTTAAATCAGCGATAAGGAAGAAATTTTATCCATTATGGTATTCACATAAAGCAATGATGGAATGGAAAACTTTAAGGAAAAGTAAAGGTCAAACTGTACAAATTTTCACAGAAGAATTTAGGAATAAGACTCTTGCATTAAACATTCCTTTGGATTCTTCTGAAACTTTAATGAAGTATATTGGTGCAATTCACAGTTATATTCGTCATACTTTTCTCTTGTTTAATCCCACTAGTCTTGACAAAGTTTGTGTGCAAGATACTCACCTTGAGAACAGGGGAAATCATGTTCAAGAAGATCCCACGAAGAAACCTTCCAATCTACCACATAAACCTTTCAATAATTTTAAAAGGAAGGACAATAAGACCGCCACGGTGATGAGAAAAGGAGGAAGTCCATCTTGCACTCATTGCAATAAAAGCGGTCACAATGATGAACATTGTTGGAAACTGCATCCAGAGAAGAGACCAAAGCAGTTTTGATTCAGGAGACGAAGGAAAAATAGAAGCGGTTGGATTACAAGTTAAAGATTCCCTTCATGCTAGCTCAAGTTCCAATAATGAATCTCATGATGATGAACGAAAGAGGAATGAATTATTTCACATAAGAGTTGTATAGAAACACACTAAGATAGATATATTATTTCATCTAAGGTCCCAAGTAAACCTAATATTTGAAACACTTATCAAGAATATGGGTCTTGAAACAAAACCACATCTGAAGCCTTATCCTCTTGGTTGGGTATGTGATAAAGAAAAACTTAATGTCACCAAACAATGTAGGGTCAGATTTGCTATTTTTCGAAGTTGATTGATGAAGTGGATTTGGATGTTGTACCACTTGATATATGTGCCATAGTGTTGGTAAGTCCTTATCTTTATGATAGAAAATAATTCTTCTTTCGTCATGAGAAAAAATACCACCTTACTAAGGGAGGATTGGAATATATTGTTATATCTCATAGCATGAGGGTAAATACAACACTTGTTAGTGTAGGAAAAATGAAAAGACTCATAAACACTAATAAGAGATACGTACTCATGGTTGTAGAGAGAAATATGTCAGGACATCAAATGCTTTCCAAGGATGTGATCCTTCCCATAAAAAGGAATTAATTGATATTGTTTCTAAGTATGATGACATTTTTCAGGAACCAGATGGATTACCTCCTAAGAGGGAAATCCAACATGAACTACATCTTCAATAGGATTCTCCTCTTCCTAATGCGGGCATGTACAGGATGTCAATTATGGAGATGAAAGAGATCAAGAAAAAGGAACAAGGCTTATTGGATCAAGGGGTCATCAGGCCCAGTTCATCTCCTTTTGGTTCTCCAATCGTGATGGTGCCAAATGAAGATGGCACATGGAAAATGCGTTTTGATTACCGGGACTTAAATAAAATCATGGTGAATAATATATACCCTCTTCCTCGTATAGATGATTTACTTGATCAATTAAAGAATGTTGTTTATTTCACTAAGTTCGATTTGTGTAGTGGATACCATCAAATCAGGGTCCCAGAATAGGATGCATGGAAAACTACCTTTAAAACCAAACATGGATTGTTTGAGTGCTTAATTATGTTGTTTAGGCTTTGTAATGCTCCGACAACTTTCATGCGTGTGATGAATGATGTATTCAGGCCTTTCCTAGATGACTTTGTGATTTTATATTTAGATGACATTCTTATTTTTAGTGGGACTTCAGATGAACATGTAAGGCATGTAAAGAAAGTATTGGATACTTTGCAAAGGGAAACGTTGTATGTAAAATTGTCGAAATGTAAATTTGGCAATATTGCACTTGTGTACTTAGGTCATATTGTAGGAGGAGGAAAATTAAAAATTGATCCTTACAAAATTGATGTAATTGTAAATTTCCCTAAGAAAAAAGGTGTAACCAAGATCCAGAGCTTCTTAGGTGTAATCCAGTATTGGAGGAGGTTAATTTCAAACTTCTCCTTTATAGAAGCTCCTTTGCATGCCTTAACCAGTGTCAAGAACACTTTTTAGTGGGAAGGAAAGAAACAAAAATATTTCGACACTTTGAAGGAGAAGATCAGTACCACACCATTATTAGAACTGTCAAATCTTCAACAACCTTTTGAGATCAAGACAGATTCCAACGGATACACCATGGGTGCAGTATTGATGCAATATTGTAAGCCTATCTATTACCACTCTGAAAATTTTAACCAAGTTGTTGTTAACTATCCTACATATGATAAAGAGTTGTATGCATTAGTTCAAAGCATAAAGAAATGGAAGCACTACTTGTTAGGGAAGGAAACAATCATACATATAGATCATTGACCCTTACAGTATCTCCAAGCACAGACCAAATTGCAACAATCTTGACACTATAGGTGGATGTGTTTTCTACAACAATTTCATTTGGTAATCAAGTACAAAAAGGGTACAAGTAACAAGGTAGATGATATGCTTTCTATACCTCCCATTGTTGTTTCTATTATTTTGACGAATACTTCTTTATCTCATGATATCTATCTAGAGAAATATGATATTGATGAAGATTTTAAAGAAGCATATGAGAAGATAACCCATGGTGCACATGTAGAGAAATATTGTTTGCAGGGAAAAATACTCTACCATCTTGGAAAGCTATGTGTTCCTACAAGTGAACGAGTCCATGTAATACAAGAATCTCACACTTTTCTTGTGTCTTGGCATTTTGGGGTAGGAAAAAATATGGCTCATTTGCAAAGGTTTTGTTACTGGCCTCAAATGAAAGCAATTGTAACTAAATCTATAAAGGGGTGTGTGATGTGTTCTAGTTGTAAGCTCACTAACAGAAAACTGGGGCTATACTCACCACTTTGTGTTCCATCCCATCCATGGGAAATCATATCCATGGATTTTTTCAAGGGTTTACCAATGAACAAAAGGGGTCATGCCTATTTGTATGTTTTAGTGGATAGGTTTAGAAAGATGTGTATCTTGATGCCATGTAAAAAACAGATCACTGTTGAGAAGAATGCTAATCTTTTCTTTCAGTATGTTTGGGTTCACTTTGGGTTACCTACATCCAATATCTCAGATTGATATACTCGATTCCTTGGGGAATTTTGGAATATATTATGGAGAATGATGGACACGAAATTGAAGAGGAGCATTGATTTCCATCCATAGACCGTCAAAACGATAGAGGTGGTAAACATAATAGTGGTAATTTTTCTTCGAGGCTACCGCAACAAGCATCCCGAGTTATGGATTGAATATATAGCCTATGTACAACATGCTTACAACCAAGCCTTTGATTCCTCCACTCATATTTCACCTTTTGAGAAACGTTTTAGGTGCCTACCCAAGGTTCCTTTAGACTTGATGTATGGGAGAGGTACCGATGTGAATGAAGAATGAACAGAGGAAAGAACCTGCAAGTTCATCTAGAGGATCCAATAGGTACACTAGGCAGCCAGGGAACAGTTGGAGAAAATTCAAGCATAGTATAAAGCTCGACATGACAAGAACATGGTTGATCATTAGTTCCAGGTTGGAGACCAGGTACGGCTTCACATTACTAAGGAGAGATTGAAGAGTGAAGGCAATAAACTCAATCCTATTCATTATGGACCCTTCATTATCTTGGAGAAAACTGGTACCAATTATTTTCGTCTAGATATTCCACCTTATATGCATATTTACTCATTTGTGAATGTAGAGAACTTGAAACTTTTTGTGCCTGCCATGATCATGGATCGAGATGAAGAAGTTTGAATACCTTCAGTTGATGATTTTTCTTTTGAGTACTTGGATGAGTTACATGAAGCTATCTTCTTGGACAAAAGGATGAGGACCTCAAACAGGGGTGATGTTGATTATCTTTGAGTAGGCTTAAAGGGCACACATCCAAGCAAGGAAAAGTGGATAGAGAAGGACAAAGTGAGGGGACTCTTCCCTCACTTATTTATTGATTGATGAAATATTTTGGTGGTCCAAAAATCTCTCAGTGGGAAGGCATGATCCAAAAAGGATCCAAATAAGTCTAAGAACAACTCAAAACTAGTAGAGGCAACTCAGGATGTTAAGAATGGCCTCAACAGACAGAGAAAGGGGAAAAATTCAAAGTTCCCAAAACTTAGTGAAAATGACATTATCTTGAAGAGTGCATCATAATATTTCTAACGATGCAAACGGCTCATCAAACAGAGTTACGGATTGAAATATATTTGCAGTCAAAGTTTGGTCAACATAGCCCAATTAACAGGGGATGAGTTAGCATCCGTACGAATGATGCCAGAATCCGTACAATACACATGGTAGGAGAATAAGGTGACACATTTCATGTTGACATGGCATCACCAAAGGCTTCCACTTGTCACCCAAATTTGGCACTTCCAGATCAATTTGTAGACCAATAGGATTGTGCCACATGACAATCCATACGGTCTGTACAGTGATCTGGCATGATGACGTGGAATGACAAGTTGGAAGTGAGTACGATCACATGGAAGTGGATGGTGTGGATGAATGGGAGGCTTCCACGTGGCCCAATCAGGGGTTTCCATGTGGCAGGGGGGGAAATCTCAATGACAAGCCCTATCTGATTTTTGAAAAAAAACAAAGATTGACGGGTCTGCCAAATATGGCAGACAATGAAAAATCCGACAACGTTCTAATCATTAGCACCCTGGATAGAGTCACCACCAAAATTGGCAGAGAAACATTACAAATATAATATATTGTTTCAACTATCAAACCAAAAGGGGGAGGCCCACAGTTTTGACCTTGGGACCTCCTCCCCACTCTACGACTTAATACTCATGCCATAGACAACGGGCCAAGGACCAATACTTTGTAATGAACATTGAAGATTTTAATTAAGAATTGAATGTGATGAGCCTTGAGGAGAGGCTCACATGTGGTATAGTGTGGGAACGTAGTTTGAGGCAAGTACAATCATTAATTTTAGGTTGCAGAGGGGCACAAAAATCGAGAAAAAAATATTCTTGGGCCTGGGAGTGCCAGAGTCGGATTGAGGCATGGATACAATCATTTTTGGGTAATTCGATGCCACGAATTTGGTGGTGCTATCTATTTTCTATATAAGAATTATTTTTGCAACTTGATTTTAGAATGAGGCATCCTTATATATTTTTCCAAATTCTTTTGTTGAGTTAATGAAAAATCCTACCCTTTTGAGAGTAGGACCTAGAGACATAGTCCATTAGGGACAAACTCCATTTTATCAAGTTCTTGTGTTCAGATTTGATTCTTATGTCTCTTCATTATCGATATTTTTCTTATTTAATGGTGCACTTTAACTTATTCTCATTTAATGAAATTCTTTATAAGTCGCTCAATGAAAATATCCCAGATTATTTTTCCTTAACAAAATCCTCATTTATAGACACACCTAAGATAGCCTTCTTCCTCATGTGGACAAAGTCCTTCACTTGCTACAAGAAAACCGATTGTTTGTCAAAAATACCAAATATTCATTTGGCACCAATGAAGTGGAATACTTGGGGCACATTGTCAACAGAGATGGGGTAAAAGTGGACCCAAAAAATATACAAGCTATGTAAGAATGTCCATGCCCAATGACCTTAAAGCACATAAGGGGTTTTCTTGGTCTCACCATCTATTACAGGAAATTTTTCAACCATTATGTATAAATCGCTAAACCGTTGACCGACCTCCTTAAGAAGAATTCATTCCATTAGACAACTACTGATGAGAAAGCCTTCACATAGTTAAACAGGTCCATGTGCACTACCCCTGCCCTTGCAGCTCCTAAATTCAAAAAAAACTTTGTGGTGGAGTCATATGCTTCCAACATAGGTATAGGTGTAGTACTCACCCAAGATGGTCGATCCTTGGAATTTACTAGCCAAACATTGAGTGATCGCAATCTGGATCTATCTACTTCTTAAAACGAAATTATGGCCATTATCCATGTGATGCACACCTGATGACCATATCTCTTGGGATTTCATTTTCATATTAAAACAAATCACCATAGTTTGAAATATTTTTTTCAGCAATGACTATCATCCCTCGACCAAAATAAGTGGCTGAAAAAAAAATGTTGAGTTATGATTATTAAATCATCTACAAAAATCGAAAAGATAACATAGTAGCAGGTACATTGTCTAGACAACATGAGGAGGATGAATCCCTCTTTTCTTTATCCTTACCAGTCCCTGATTGGATTGAAGAAGTGTGCCAGGAGTGGATAATGCACCTGACTACCTCCAATTTAATTCAATGTCTTTAGGAGGACCCTAATCCTCCCACTAGATACACTAAGAAGGATAATATTCTTCAATATACGGATCACCTGGTTATCTCACCCTCTTCAACACTCAATACCAAACTCTTAAATGTGTTTTAGTCCTCATATATAGTGTGTCATTCGGGATTCCAAAAGACAAATTCTCGTGATTGACGTTATTTTCTTTTGGAAGGCATGAAGAAGGATATACTTCAATTTGTCACAGAATGTGAGTTGTACCAATGAAATAAAGGTGGAATTGTCAAGTCTCCAGTCGTCCTATAACCCTTACCTATCCCATATTCTCTATGGAAATAAATCTCCATGGATTTTATAGTGGGTCTTCCTAAATCTAGGAACAAGTATGTCATCATGGTGGTGGTTAGTCACCTCTCCAAGTATGCTCAATTTTTCCCCTTACCTCACCCTTTAACACCATCACTCATAGAAAAAGTCTTCCTTGATAATATTTTCAAGATATATGGCATGCATACCTCTATTGTCTCTGATAGTGACCCAACTTTCACTAGCACATTTTGGAAATAGGTTTTTAAATTGCATGCAACTCGAATAAAAATGAGCATAGATTATCAAACCTAGTTTGACGGCCAAATAGAATTAGTAAACAAATTTTGGAAACCTACTTGCGTTGTTTTTCTTCAGACAAAAAACACCAGTGGGTGCAGTGGATTCCTTTGGCATAATGGTGGTATAAAACTTCCTATCCTATGGCCACTAAAATTACCCCATATGAAGCAATGTATGGCCAAAGGACCTTGAAATTCATTACCTATCTTCTTGGCACATCCAAGCTCCAATATATTGATACAATGTTGCAAGGTCATACCACCACTCTAGAGGCTCCTAAGGATAACCTCTACATGGCCCAAAATCGCATGAAGTAAAAGGCATACTAACATCGTTCAGAAAGGGTTTTTCAATAAGGTTATCAGGTGTTTCTCAAGCTCCAACCTTACAAGAAAATATCTCTTAAAGATCAGGGACATCAAAAATTGGCACCTAATTTTTATGGACCCTACTATATCATCAAGCACATTGGTTTTGTGACTTAGAAATTGGCCCTTTATACTACTTCAAAAATCCATACGATGTTCCATGTTTCTTGTTTGAAGAAAGTGGTGGGACAGACTTGCACAGTCCAAACTATCCTTCAAAATTTAGATGAAGAAGGCTCCTTGTGGCTCCAACCACAAGCAGTCTTCAATAAACGTGAATGAAAGTTTCATGGACGCACTATCAAGGAAGTGTTGATCAAGTGGAAGGACAAAACACCAGAGGAGGAGACCTGGGAACCCATGACCATACTTTCGGAGTTTCCACACCTGTAACCTTGAGGAAAAGAATGATTGTGAATGGGGAGGGAACGTTAGGATCTGATCCTAACCTCTCTTCATGAGATATTAGTAAGTAGGATATGTTTTCTATTTAATAAAGTCTGGCATTAGTTAATAAGGCCTAATAAATAAATAAGAATAATTCAATGTAAGAAGGCCTAATAGAAGCTTCCACTTCTACAAAGATCTTCCTCTAGAAGTTTCCTTAGAAGGTAGAATTAGTATAAATATGAGTAGGAGGAATTGGATATCTTGTCTTGGATATTATTTTAATAGAGCTCTATTATGCTAGAGGTTTCCCCCTCGAAGAGGAAAGTGATCATTGCTATCATAATAAATTTTCCCTTCCTGGTGATTATTTAGGTGTTATTTTGGTGTTTTTCTACTATTTGTTTGGATATATCATTATTATTCTATCATTTCCTACTAGATATTTTTTGTTCTACATAATAAATTGTATCAAGAATATTGCAGCAGGACAAGGAAGGGGGGAATAATTAGCTCAAACACATTGTCACCCATGGCCTTGGCGATGGTGTAAGGTCCATACTGAAGTGGAAAAAGCTTTCGATAGGGCCCTGTAAGGTGCTCTTCATGCAAATGAAACTAGAACTTGTCTCTCACCTGAAACTTGTGTGGCACCCATTGTTGATCATGGCGATGCTTGTACTTAACATTGGATTTATGCAAACTCTCATGGACCTATTGGAATATGTGTTGAATCCATTCAGTGAATTTTTTTTCTTTGTCTGCCCCAGACTGAACATGAGAATATTATTCCTTTGTGGTCACAAGTGGCGGTGTGACATCAATGGGACAGACAGGTTGAAATATCAACCCCACCTAAAAGGGGATATGTTCATTCGAGCTATGGAGATATCTATTGTAGTTATTTTGAACATAGGGAAGACTCTCATCCCATGTGCATGGATGCTTGGAGTTTTACATGTGAAAGATATGAACGATCATAGGATTGACAAACTCTATCTATCCATCAGTTTGGGGGTGGAAGGCAGTGCATTTGGTGAACTTAGTGTCTAATAGTGACCAGAGGCTCGACCAAAATGTGTTGAGGAACCTATTTTCCTGATTTGAGATGATGGTATGTGTTATCCCAAAATATACCCACACTTTTTCAAAGAAGATCTTGGTAGTGTCCTCCACTGTGATACTCTTCTTGTAGGCTGTTAAAATGGCCATCTTAGAAAACTGATCAACAACCAAAAAAACACAGTCATTTCCTTGCTTGGTATAAGGAAGGCCCGACATGTAGTGCATTGATATGGATTCCCAAGGCCTATCAATATTATAAAGAGGGGTGTACAAGCCTTTCTTCTTAGTGGTTGGTTTGGAAATGGTGCATGTAGTGCAAGATCTAATATACTTGCTGACATGCTATCAAATTTTTGGAAAATAGAAATGCTTCTGTAATACATCCATGGTATTTTCCACATCAACATTTCCTACCATCCAACTATACTAATATTCCCATATCATCTTTTCTTGCTGGCTTGAAGGAACGCAGAGGTGGTCGATATTGAATAACAATCCATCCTAAAGGTGAAAGTCAGTGACGATCGTTCTGGTACCTAGCAACTGGTATAGGGTAGCGAAGTTCGGATCACTCTTGTAGAGTTGGGGCCACTTGGAGGCTTCATGTCCAGAAGAGTGGAGAATCATGGTGAGGGAGAAAACTAGAGGTCGGTTGAGGTAGTCAGTGACATGATTGGTGCTCCCTATCTTATATTTGATGTTGATATGGAACTGATGCAAGCATGTGGAACAATTATTATGGTGATCATTCTTCAATTTTCCTTGCATTTATATGAATTGCATAGGCTTGTGATCAATGTGTATGACTGTCTCCTTCCTGAGAATGTGATACTTCCAATGGCGGAAATCTTGTACAATGGAATACATTTGTTTGTCATATGTGGGGTATTTACAGATGACATTTATTAGTGTCTCACTATGATATTCCACTGGATGACCGTGTTGAGTGGGAAATGCGCCCACAAAATAGTTTCAAGCATCGGTATCAATATCAAAAGGTTTTTGAAAATTGGGTAAGGAGAGTATTGGATCTACGCACAAGAAATGTTTCAGATCTATAAATTCTTATAGTTGTGACTTCCTCCACATGAAATTTTCCTTGACACCACCCTTGGTCACTTGGCTGAGGGCCCATGCAATATGGGAGAATCCCAACACAAACTTGTAATACAAGTTGGAAAGCTTGAAAAAGATATAAAAATCGGTCAATGTGGTCGAGGATGGCCATTCACGAATGACCTGGATCCACATGCACACCATTCTTATAAAATATGTATCCTAAGTATTGGACATTTTTCATGCCGAAGTAGCATTTTTCCAAGTTAGCATACAACTTGTGTTGTTGTAGAGTGTGAAGGACCTATTGGATATGATGCAAGTGTTTTTCCCAAGTCTTGCTAAAGATGAGGAGTCCATATAGATATAACACCACAAAATAATTAGTGAAGGATCATAATATATCATTCACTAACCTCATAAAGTTTGTTGGGTCATTGGTTAAACCAAAGGCAATGACTAGCCATTTGAAAATACCTTCTTTGGACTTGAAAGAATTATTACATACATCAGTCTATTCTATTGGGACCTACTGGTAGTCGGACATCAGATCAATAATATTGAACTACTTGGCCCCCTTGAACTGGTCAAGAAGGTCATCAATGAGGGGAATTAGGTACCAATTTTTTACTGTGATTTTGTTTAGGTCCTTGTAGTCAATGTAGAGTTAGGAGGTCCCATATTTCTTCTGCAGGGTGAGGATTTTTGTCGAATGTGCCCCTTTTGAAGAAACTCCTGGATCTAGTTCTTGATTTCATCATTTTCCATCATAGAGAGATGATATACTGGCCCATTGGGTAGTGGTAAACTAGGGGTTATATTGATTGAATGCTTGACCTGCTAGTGCAGCAGTACCCCAGTGGGTAAGGAGAATATGTATTTGTATTCTTCCATGACCTTTTCCACATGTTTCTCATGCATGGAGAGGACCTGTGTATAAGCCATGGATGTGGTAGTTATATTTTGTTCACATTGAGAGTGAATCATGAACAAGATAAATTTCCCAGTCTGGGAAATGACCTTCCTTGATTGCTTAGAAGATCAAATAAATGGTGGTAGGTGAAAATATCTCTAGTATCGTGTACAATTGTCTACCAAAAGTAATAATAACACTRYGAGKTCTAAACTCATATAAAGCATGGCATTTCAAAAAGTATGGTTGGCCTAAAAGAACATCATAAAATTCAAGTGGGGAAATATCACACAATACCTCATCCTCAAAGGGATTGATGTTGGAGGGTAGGAAACACTATTGGTTGATGCWRAGATATTTCCCTTGGAAAATCCACTTGATGGTGTAGAGTTTTTCATGTGGTGTCATCGCTAGGTCCAACCTCTTTTCTACCTCTATTGAGATCAGAGTATTTTGGCTTACGCTATCGACAATGAAATGTAGTGGAATCCCCTTCACCAACATATGTGAGCGAAAAAGGTGCTCACCTTCCTCCAGTTCTTTTGATTCACTCAGTTGGACCTTAGTGGTAGTGACAATGACACTGGGTTCTACCTCAATGATTTTGTTCCCCTTGTATGGATCTGATTGAGAGTCAAAACATGCCTCCGACTCTAAGGACTTTATCTCTACCACCAATGAGTACTTCGAGAGACACTCATTGGTGTTATTCCAGGGAAATTTATGGAATTCACACCACTTCAAGTGTCTTTCTTCATCTTCTCAGTACCCTTCTTTGTTTTCATCTTGAAATGGTTATCTTGAGGGGTTCCATCCTTTATTTTTCCTTTTTTTGTGGGTTGGGGCTGCTTTTACCATGCTTCTACTAAGAGGAATTCATAGACCCAAAATTCTTCTTCTTCTGTTTAAATTTTTTCTCAATTTTGAAAACATATTGATAAGTCATACATGGTGATGAGAAACATATAAATAAGTCATGGCCAGTGATGATATGCACATAAAATCCATTTCTATTTGGATGTATTTGTGTATACTGTTGCGATACTTGAGCACCATATGTCATTTAGATTATTTATACCTAGCTTGGTGTGCAAGGTATGGAAAATATTTGTTAACTGAGGTATTGTCTTGTCTCTTTTCTGTTTCCTAGTGGTCCATCTCGTATACTGTTCATCATAGCTTTGAACAAAGTAGTATTGTTCCTTAATAGAATCCCTGAAAGAATCCAAAGTGGGTGTGAGCACAAATATTTCAGATTCCTTAGTGGACCTTTGATCACAATAAGTCTCCCAAGAATCCTTGACATGGGGATGGCCTTGAGTGAAAAGGTAATATTTTCTCTATCAAAAAAATTATGGATCCAAAAATACCTTTCTAACAGATTCAACCATTTATCTACGACATCGACATCTACCTGACCTTCAAATATAGTAATATCAAAACTCACTTATACCATGAAGGGGGCAGTGCCTCCAAAGTGTTTACTTGATGAAGATGCATCACTTGTTGGAAGTCATCGAAGGATCTGTGCAAAATTATCCATCATCTCATTCCTTTTTCATGAGAGGGCTTCCTAGAGAAACAATTTAAAAGTATCTCCTTCTCCTTCTTCTCTCTTTTATTCCCCCATGGGAGGCCGTCAAGGTTAGTGAGGATGGTCCCGCAAGGGCCCAACTACATCAATTCTGAACTCCTTGTACCCTGACTGTGTTGGATACATTCTCAGAGAAAAAAATAAAGAGAAGATCGCTCTGATACCACTTATATGGATTTATAAATGGAACAAAATTAAATACATATGTTTAACAAATAAATACACAGAGATACATTGAAACTTGAGTTCTATTAATGAACATGATATGTTGAAATTGTAAAAATACAGACTAAAACAAAATTGCTTGAATGGTGACAACTTATCTCTGAGAAGAGATGTGATGACTACACTCATTTGCAAGAAGATGATTACAATGAGGCTCCAAAATCCTTTTTAATATAAAAAATAAATTATAAAAACCTAAACATTCAAAACCCTAACCTCGGGAGGTGAAACACAAAAAGGTTTGTGGGCCCCGATGGGGGCAATTGATATGTCAACTTCTCGAGGGCATAATGTTTTCATACGATCTCTGTTTGGGGTGCTCAATACACCATTGGAAAGGTATGACCAAGAAGTACATATTCAATTCATCCTAAAATTTTCCTTCAAACACATTTTAGGCATTGTTGAACCAAATAAAAATAGTTTAGCACATCAAAATGACCCCGAAATTTTGGGACTCGAAAAACTATAAAACAATTTCCAAAATGGAAAATTGTTTGTCGATCCAGTGGAATAGGTGGGTGGCCACCGATATCCACCTGGATCAAATGTTTTGGTACAATGTTAGAGACATCTTTTTGATATTGGCATATACTTGAGGCATACACTTGCTATATTGTTTTGGATGTTCTATACTTTTGGCATATCTTATGTACATGGTTTATGGTATGATTGAGACATGTCATGAGTGATATGGTATATGGTTGAGGTAAATATCATGGTACATAGTTTATGACATATCTTTGATATATGATTGACGTACATACTTGGATACATGGATTGAGGCATATATTGGCATATTGTCAAATGTTTGAGGTATATGGTTGGTTGCATATCATTGATGATTTGGCACATGGTTGAGACACATATCTTGATGATGGTATGATACATGTTGAGACATAGCTTCGTGATTTTGGCACATGCTAGAGTCATATTTATGGTTCATTGTTATATGCACATCTTGGTGATGTTGGGCATATGGTTTGAGAGTTTATCTTGTGATATTGTATGATGATCTATATTATTTTGGGAATAATATGAAGGAAGAAATATAACAAAGACATAACAAAGAATTACACAAAGATATGGGAAGGAACACAGTAATACAATAAATATCATATTTTATTAATGATTATCTGAAATACAAATACTCTAAAATGCAAAATCACACAGCTAGATAGAATGGTGGTAGCTTATCTCTGAGAAGATATATGTCAACTACACTCATTCACAAGAAGTTGATTACAATGAGGCTCCAAAGGACTTCTTAACATATATCAGAAATGAGAAAACCCTAAACATCCAAAAACCCTAACCCTGGGAGATGAAATTCCAAAAGGTTTGTGGGCCCCAATGGTGGTAGTTGATATCTCAAATTCCAGAGGGCATAAATTTTTCATGCTATCCTCATTTGGGTCGGTTGATACACAGTCTAGCCGAGGAAAACACATTTTTTCAGACTATCATTTTCCTTCCTCCACATGCTAGGTGTTGTCAAGCCAAAAAAGTGTCATTTAGGGCCTCAAAATGGCCCTAGAAGTTTGGGACCCAAAAAACTATAGAAAATATTCCAAGATGGGAAAATAGTAATTTGAGCCAGTGGAGTAGGTGGGTTGCCACCAATTTCCACCTGGGTGAATCATCCCCCCTTAGGAAGAAATGGTTTTCATTGGGTCAAGTGTCTCCATCAGATGGGGAAACTTCTATTAACTCTAACTCATGGTGAGCCACTTTCCCTAATGAAGAAACTTCCCTACTTTGACAACCTGGCAGAGTTTGATAGTCTACTGGTAGGTGTCCTTCATCTTGGTTTCCATGATTTGATCAATTTTTACTTGTTCGATGTAGTTAGGATTGAGTTCTGTATGGTCCAACTACTCGGTCGCATCCAAAGTGTCTAAGAGAGGTGGAAAATATGGTCAGAGTAGTTCCAAATGATTAAATACCAGGTGCAAGCCAAGGAAAGGAGGAATACTTAATTCAAAATCATTCACACCCACAACCTTTGTGATGGTGTTAGTCCCATATCGGAGTGTGCTTAGTTTTTGATGGGGTCCTGTGAGGTTCTATTTATACAAATGCAACCATACCTTATTTCCCACCTGAAATTTGTGTGGTACTTGATGTTGATCATGGCATTTCTTGTACTTGGAATTGGATTTCTGCACAACATCATGAATGTTTTTTTGGATGTGCTAGATGTTCTCCTCCAGTTCCTCTGGCTAGACTTTCGTGGCAGTGATGGTGACATTGGGTTCTGCATCAATGACTTGTATTCCTTTTTATGGATCTAAATCAAAGTCTAAATCAATAGATGACCATGGAGATTTTTTCTTAGCCAACTATGACTATTTGGAACAACATTCATCAGTATTGTTCCAAGGTATTTTTTGGAACTCACAACATTTTCCAGTGTCCTTCTTCGACTTTCCATTACCCTTCTTTATTGGTGGCTTGGGATGGTTATCCTAGGTTTGGTCATACTTTCTCTATCCTTTGTCATGGAAGTTAGGGCCACCCTTACCATACTTTGGTTGTTTCATATTTGGAGACCTGAACTCTTGCTTGTTTTGCTGCTTGAATTTCTACTCAATTTTGACAAAATATCAATAAACAAATCGCAATGACAAGATGTCTAGAAAATCCATTTTGGTTTGGATGTACCTGGATGTACCTTTGCAAAGCCCCACAATATTTTAGGACCATATGTCACTCAGAGTATTTGATACCCATCTTGTTGCACAAGGTATGGAAAATATCTGTGGACTCTGACATCATTTGGCCCATCTCTTGGCACAGTGTGGTCCATCTCGTGTGTTGGTCATCATAACTTCCAACAGGGTAATATTGTTCCTTGAGGGCATCAACAAAATACGTCTAAGTGGTTCTTGGACATACATTATAGACTCATCCTTGACATGTTGATCAGAGTAGGTATCCCACCAATATCTGACATAGGGAAGGGCCTTAAGGAGCATGAAGGTGATCTTTTCACTGTTAGAAAAATTATGGACAGAGATATAAACCTCTAGAAGATTTAACCATTTTTCCAAAGCGTCAACATCTATCTGGCCTTCAAGTAAAGGAATATCAAATTTAACTTGTACCATGAAGGGCATCGCACCTTCTAAGTGATTGTTGGTTGAAGGTGCCTCCATTGTTGTCGCCAACCATTGAAGGACCTGGGTGAAATTATCCATCATCTTGTCCCCATGCCGTGCGAGGGATTTCTTAAGGAATAGTTTGAAAGGATATCTTGTCCCATAATCCCTATTTTCTTCCACCATGGAAGGCTTCTTGGGCATAAGAGAGTAATTTTCGTCAAAATAAAAAACCTCGAGACCCAACTCTTTATACCCTGACCTCATCATAGACATGCACTGAGAACGACAAGGAGCATACCACTTTGATACCACTGATTTGGATTATTTTGGGAACGATATGAAGGTATAAATATAACATAGATATAAAAAAGAGATACACGGAGATATGGAAAGGAACACATTAATACAATAAAGCTCAGATTCTATTAATGATTGTTTGAAATACAAAAGACTGTAAAATGAAAAAGCACACAAGCTAGCTAGAATAGTGGTATCTTATCTCTGAGAAGATATGTGTTGGCTACACTCATTCACAAGAAGTTGATTACAATGAGTCTCCAAAGGTATTTTTAACATAAATTAAAAATGAGAAAAACCTAAACATCCAAAAACCCTAACCCTGGAAGATGAAACGCCAAAAGGTTTGTGGGCCCCGATGGGGGTAGTTGATACATCAACTTCCTGAAGGCATACATTTTTCATAAAATATCCATTTGGGGAACTCAATACATGTTGGAAAGTTTTATTCGAGGAAAACACATCCTTTTTGTCCTAGCATCTACCTATCACTAGATGTTAAGCATTTTCGAGCCAAAAAAACATCGTTTAACGCCTCAAAACAACCGCAAAAGTTTGGGACCCAAAAAATTATAGAAAAACTACCAAGATGGGAGAACTGCAATTTAAACAAGTGGAATAGGTGGGTGGCCACCAATTTCCACCTATATCACATGAATTTTATGTGGTTATCGATTTGATCCAGATCCGATGATGATGCAATATCAGTGGCAGTGATAGGTTGTTTATCAGACATAGTTTTAGGGACAGGTTGAGTATACATTTATATTTCAAGGAGGCAAGATGAGGCAAGGAAAGGGGGTTTCAGATTCCTTTTGGTTGGAGGTAGAGAACACAGGGATTTGGAGCTTCCAACAGGTTGGATCCTGTAAACTAGAGAGTTGGAGCCTCCTTCCAATTGTAGCTAGAGAATTCAGGGAGTTGTAGATTCCTTTAGGTTGGATCCTAGAAATAAGGGGTTGGAGCCTTGTTTTAGTTGGTGTTGGAGAATTTGGAAGTTGGTTCTTCCTATGAATGTATTATTTGATATATAAGAAAAACATTTCATGGTTTTCTCACATATTTGAGTTTCCACGTAAATTTTGGTGTACCGTGTATCTGTGGTTATTTGTTATGCATTGCTGATTGATAGTGTTTATGATATATAGAAAGAAAATGATATACTTTTAATAAAATTAATGTTCAAATGTTATGATAAATAAATGGTAAAAAGTGCTCAATACTCATTCACCCCCCCCTCTCAGTATTGGTGATTATTGCAATAATTGGTATCAGAGTCGATTCCTTCAAGTAACAGTCTAACCATTAGAAGGAAGATCATGGAGTGCATTAAAAATGGAGTGCCAGTGTTTGATTCTCATAATGGTTAGAGCTATGAGATGTGGAGCTCAAGAATGAAAACATTTCTAGGAGCACAGGGGTATGATGATTGGTACTCAGTTGCTACAAGATAAATCAGTTCAAAGAAACTAAAGAATGTACCCAAGAAGTAATTAAAAAGAAACAATAAAATAACAATTGATTTCATCTTGGAAGGATTACCCGATTTGGTAAAAGACAGAGTGGGAGAATGTTCATCATCCAAACAACTTTGGGATAAGATACATAATATCTATTCCAACGGATCTCATAAAATCACAGACCCATATCATATTAAAGAAGATGCAGGGATAGAATGAGAATAAAAATTCAAATCATGTCAGATAGATTCGAAAGAAGAAGATTGTGAAGAAGGTATAATGTATATTGAAGCATAATTAATCAGTTCTTTATATGAACTAACGAAAGAAAGAAAGAAAAAAAAAGTCACTCAAGATAGAATTAATCAAGATAAATAAGGGGTCTGAAAATCCCAACTATGAAGAAGTCTAGCAGATGATTACAACCTTAAAATTCCAAGTAGAAGAATCTAGAAGCATTGAAGAAACATACAAAATTTAGTTGGAAGAAAAGAAGTGCTTGGAAACTAAAATAGTATCACAAAGAAAGGAACCAAAGAAGAGAGATTTTTTTTTAACAAGCCATCTCAAGGAAATATCTGAGGACTTAAATAAGCTTGAAGTAGAATTTAGTCAACAAGAAGGAAGACTTGATGAAGAAATGATCTCCTTGAAGACCCAACTTCAAGAATCCAAGAGGATGGAAGAAGTAATGAAGACCCATATGAAGAAGAACTAAGAATATTGTGAGAATATTGAATAAGAAGTCGTATCATCAAGGTTTGAAGTTGACAGACTCAAAAAGAACATGAACAACTCTAGAGTACTAGAAGACATAAACAATTTTGGATGCATTGTTGAGGCCTCATGAAAATAATATGAAAATCAAAACAAGAGCATTAAGGAAAATAAAATATCCACAAACCCAACTGAAGAGAGGTATTCCAGGTTTTCGAAAAGGAAGAATAAAAAATACAAAGAATTATGTAGAAGTACTCAAAGGAAGGGATCATGGTTAGCAAGAGTCAATGAGGAATGAATACAAAAGAGATACATCTTCAAGAATACCTTATACATTCATGTAGCAAATAAGTTTCAATCATTGTGAAAAAAAAAATAGAAGAGATGACCGTGGTCAGTCGAGGCATGAATTCAGAAGGACTACATCACAAACATGATTATTTGCTTCTAGGTATCAAATTTTCTTTTTGGGTCATTGTTTTACTTCCAATGACTTTGGACATAAAGTTATAGATTGTAGAGTGTATGGAGGAAATGTTCAAACTAAATATGATTATGTTCCCCCCACAATATTGAATGTTACAATTGCCACAACTATGTACACATAGCTTGGAACTGTAGAAGTGTGATGGAGCCTTCCATGAAGGAAAACCCTGATATTAAATACAAGAAGGTTTGGAGAAGAAAATAAAAACAAGAAGAGAAGGTGAATAAATAAAAATTCCCATAGATTGTACTAACAGGATCTGCAGTAGCCTAAGATCATTATGAATCTGTTGAAATATTGTCCAATACTGAGAGGGGGGGGGTGAATCAATATTGCTTATTTTAACAATTTAAATCAATTCTTAATTATTAAATTTATTAACCATAACAATTGATCAACAAGCATGTACAGTATACAAAATATAAATGTAACAATCATAAAAATTATATTTCATTTACAAACTACAACTTGTAGGAGACACCAATATCCCTTCTTTTGAGCACTAAATCAAGAAGACACCAATCCCCTGTTTTCAAGAACCAACTTGAGAAAGTTGCAACTCCTTGTAGATCAAGATCCAACGTATAGAGGACTCCAACACTTCCTTTCTCCTCCCTTCCACCCTCACTTCATGTGCATATCTCAAATTTCAATTTCTTCCTTGGATTCTTCCTCTATTTTGGTCTTCTGAATTAGCTCAAAAAGACACACTTCTTTCACCATGTTTTTTCCATTTATATATTTTTCCAAAAGGTATATGATATTGAACCATTTTGTCTCTTTGTATGAACCAATGTACCTCTTCATTTAATTTAACAATAATGATGACATTTATGTTGTAATTAAAAGTTGGATTTAATTCAAAAGGAACTTCAAATTCCTTGTAAGTCAACATTTATCCCTTCATGTTGCAAAAAATCCTTGTAGTAGTAATGGAAAGGCTGGGTTCTTCTATCCAAGAGGTTTTATCTTTCAAATTTTTATTTTTGGATTAAACTTCTAACTGATGTAAGATCCTCTATATTGGGGGAAATTGTGTAAAGGAGCAACTTGTTGCAAAATATTGGTACTGTTCTTTAGTAGGTATTTCCATCTTGTCAAATCTCCTTATGAGGAAAATTTTTCATATGACTAAATGATGTGATCAATGTCTAGATAAACAAGGCACAAGATTTATTCCATACTCTATCCTATAGGCACTTCTTATCATTCCACCAAGTCACCACACACTATTATTAGGTGTTATCCCATCACTTTAACCGATCACTACTTCATATTTTCCATATAAGATTAGCCTGTGACCAAGAGAGAACCCATAATAGTTCATATTGGCTCTTAATAAAATCAATGGTTGGGTTTTAATCAACAATTGAGTGGAAAGTTCGAATTACATTTCACTTTCTCTTTTGTGTCAACTCTGGTTAACTGTCACAAAACACGAATTGAATGTGGATTGTTCAATCTGATCAATGGTGGGCATGAAAATAAATAATGTGGATTTGATTTATAACGTTGGGTTTGGGATTTCCACTTATCCTTCATTCTTTTTGAAATGCAGAAATGGATTCGAGTCATTTGATCTTTCTTATATTCTATCATCATTGTCCAATTCAACTACCACTATGGACTTTGATCTTATTCTATCATCATCGATTTATTTTGTTAGTTGTCTTGTAGTTCAGAGAGAATGAATTTTTATGGTATAAATTATCCCAATGATGAGGTTTTGGATAGTACTATGTTCTACCTTATGAGATACCTTCAACTAAATCCATAGATTTCTTAGGAAACTCTTGGCTCGAGAAAATAATTTGATTATTCCTTGATTAGTATTGAAGTCTTTTCTAGAAAATGAGCTTAATTAACCGTATTCTACATGTGATTATGATTATGTGGATAATGTTCCAAGGAGGGTTCAAGTATGACTGTCATTTGATAGAGAGGTAGCATAACAAGCTTGGTAATTTTTTCCCTCTTTATCTGATTAATTGCTTCTTCTGTGAATGGATGTCAATAACATATTTCAACATAAAATTTTGTTGTGACATTGATATGAATACATGGACATCAATCAAGCTATCATATGATTTTAATAGAGTTATAGACCATGTTATCCCTCTTTGAAATCAATGCCAATTTCATAACACCATGTCTAACATTCAGCCTAATGACCCTCTTTGACATCAATGCCAACACCATAACACCATGTCCAATATTCTCCCCCTTTGGCATTGATGGAAACAAAGCAAAAAATCTTTGTTTTAATTGATTTTTACTGTTTAGTCTCCCTCTTTGGAAACAATGGAAGAAGGTATATTTATTTTCTTCATTGACGGTTATACTCTCGATGTCCATGTACTCTTTTTCTAATGAAGCTTCTACAATTTAATTAGATATTGAGATTACCTGCAATTTATGTCTAAGGTTTTCAAAAGTACTTTTGGGAAGAGGTTTTGTGAATATATCTGCAATATGTTCTTTTGAAATAACTTAATCCCATCTAACCTTTTTTTCATTAACTTTCTATCTCAAGAAATGATACTTGATGGGTATATGTTTAGTTTTTTCATGCAAGACAGGATTTTTAGAAAGGTTTATATCACTAGTATTGTCATAGGATGATCATACTTTACTTGTAAGTCTTCTAGGGTTTGTTTCATACAAATTACTTGAGTGTAGTAGGTTGAAGCATAAATATATTCATATTTTGTTGTAGATAGTGATATGGAGGGTTGTTTTTTACTTATCCATAACACAAGAAATTTTTCTAGGAAGAATGCTCCTCCACTAGTGCTCTTTTTTTCATCAATATTTCCTTCCCAATCTGGATTAGTATATGAAATTAATGTGAATTATTCTACTTTTGGATAACATAATCGAAAATCCAAGGTTCCTTTGAGATATCTAAAAATCCTTTTAATTTCCTTCATATGTGTTTCTTTAGGTGCATATTGAAATATGGCCACTAATCCCACATCTTGCATGATATCTAGTCTTGTTACTATTGCATATAATAGGCTACCAATCATTGATCTATACATGTTTTTTTCCACTTTTACTGATTCATCATTTTTTCTTAGTTTGTATCTTGTAATCATAGGAGTGCTCATAGGTTTGCAATATTCCATTTGAAATTTCCTTAAAATTTCTATAATGTATTTGGCATGAGGTATGAATATGTCTTTGTCTGATTGTGAGACTTGCAATCCCAAGAGGAATGTTAGTTCACCAATCATCGACATTTCAAATTCTTTTTGCATTTATGTAGAAAATTTCTCGCTTAGAGGATTTAAGTTACTTCCGAAGATGGTATCATCCACATATACTACAACAATAATCATATTCTATTTTTCAATTTTAGTGTAAATATTGTTGTTAGTATCTCCTGTTTTGTATCATTTTTGGTGTAGATAATTATCAAGCCTTGAAAACCATGCTCTGGGCGCTTGTTTGAGATGATATGATGTTTTCTTTAATTTACAGACATAGTCTTTATTTTCTGATACAAAAAATCCTTTAAGTTGTTCTATATAAGCTTCTTCCTCTAAATTTCCATTTACGAATGTTGATTTGAAATACATTTGATATATTTTAAAGTTTTTAAAGCATGCAAATGCCAAAAACATTCTAACAGCTTCTAATATGGATACTGGGTAAAATGTTTCCTTAAAGTCAGTCCCTTCTACTTGAGCATGTCCTTTGCACAACAATCTTGCCTTATTCCTTATAACTTGACAATATTCATTAAATCTATTTTTTAAAATCCATTTGTTCCCTATCCCATTTTTGTATTTTGGTCTTGGGACAAGCTCCTAGGTCTGATTTTTCTCTATTTGATCAAGTTCTTCATTCATGGCCTTGATCCAGTATTCATCTTTGTTGGCCTCTGAAATTTTTTTGGGTTCTATTAGGGAGAAACTTGCTTGTTTGGATTCATATGTTAGTTTCCTTCTTGTTTCAACTCCAACACTTTAGTTACCAAGGATTTGTATTTCAGGATGATTTCTTTGTACTCTCCTTGATGGTGATTTTGTATCTTGTCTTGGTGGTTCTTCCTCTTCATTTTCTTCTTCACTTTGTGATTCATTCTCTTTTATTTCTTCAATTTATTCTTCATCATCATCTCTTATCCTTTCATCAAATTTTGAATTATCTTGGGATTTGATTCTTCTTGATTTTAGATCATCCACTTTTACATTTTCACTTTCCATAACTTTTTACAGCCTTAGTTCATAGCATCTATAGACCCTTTTTGTTGGATGAGTAACAAAGAAATATGCCTTCATTTGATATGGAATCAATTTTTCCTAGATTATCATCATCTTTATTTATATAGCATTTTCTCGCAAAGCCTCTGAAGTGTTTGAATGATGTTGATCTTCCAAACCACAACTCATATGGCATTTTGTCATGGTTAAATATAATTTTTTCTCTGTTAATTATGTATGCATATGTATACACTTCTTCTCCCCAATATATATCTGCGAGTTTGGCTTCATTTAACATAGTTCTAGGTGCTTCTTGAATAGTTATATTTTTCCTTTCAACAACTCCATTTTGTTGAGGAGTTCTTGGAGTTGAAAAGTGTCTTTTATTTCCATGAGTTTCACAAAACTTTTTGAACTCATTTGAGTTAAATTCCCCTCCATTATCCGAGCTTAGGAACTTGATTTTGAAATCAGTCTCATTTTCAACATGTTGGAGAAATTTCTATTTTTGGCACACTAGTTCAGTGGGAGTTAACTGATTAGTTCTATTTTAGACTTTCTATTTTAGATAATCACTATTATGCTATTATTCATGGATGAATTATGATATTATGGAATTTTATGTCCTATATATGAGTGTATTCCACTCATTCATTGTATCAATCATCAACTCAATGGACTAGTGTGAATATATTTTCTCATTCTTCCATATTTAATCTCTCTTCCCTTCTTGATAAGCTTTGTTTGTACTTTATTTAGCTATATTTGTTGTGTAGGTTTTGATGAAACATTGACATGGTATCAGATCTATGCTACTTCGAGAAATCAAGACAAGCCAAAGAATAAGGAAAATCAAAGCTTTGGTGAGAAAAATCCATGGTCATACATTTAGGTCTCCAAAAATATTAATTTTTTGAAGAAAACAATCACAAAAGAAGTAAATCGACCCATTCTGCAAGTGGGTTTTCAACCGTTTGGCAACATTCCTCACCGTTTTCTCATAAAGTAAGTTGAAATATCACCTCTTGAAACTTATACGAATCTGTGGTCGTGCCTTTCTGCAGTGATTTACCCCAAGATATTAATTTTTTGAGGAAACGACTCACAAAAGAAGTAAATCGACCCATTCTGAAAGTGGGTTTTCAACAGTTTGGTGAGATTCCTCATTGTTTGCTCAGAAAGTAAGCCGGAAAATACTCTCCTGAAATTGATATGACTTTCACTTAAAGTGCTCTTTCTGTTGTGATTTCTAAGTTTTTCACTTGCAGATTGAGAGAAAACTTTTAGGGGTTCTCAGACACATTGGGAGAGATGGATACAACACCTATTCTACAGTAAAACGTGGTGGTAATCCTCACAATATATAATTATGTTGATTGGAATCCCAAGGAAGAATTCCAACTTAGAAGGAAAGGATTGTACAACATGACAATGGGGACAAAAACATAATCTACATCAGCAATTGAGAAGATGATATGAGCGAACCGAAAGGATGAAGCCATAATAATTATTCTTGAATTGATTTCAACTGATATATGGTTTTGTGTTGCCGCATGAAAGACTCCAAACACGACCTGGACCACCTTTGAAAGTTTGTTTGGAAAGCAGGATCAGATGAGAGGTCATATGTTTAAGGTAGAGTTTACTACTTTGGACCTTAAATTTTTTTATAATATACATGATTTATTTACTAAGTTTAAATATTTGATGTTGAGCTTAGCATCTTGTGGTATTGATAAGTCCAAACAAGTGGACTAGCTTATTATAACAATCTTGGCCAAGCTAGAACCATAATATGTTGTATATGTTTCCACTTTCCATTCAGGAAGGTATCTCGTGGGAACAAATTAGAATATGCCTACCATGGATCAATTCATTGATTTGCTCAAACATAAGCAGAAAAAACTCATACAGATGAGCCCAATCAAGGAGCCCAAAGCACATGCACTCACCATGTGTTTAGCCCTAAATAGTGGCTCATTACCCCATAATTGGGGCATATTATATTAGTAATGTTATTTTATTTTTGTCAGCTTTAGTCCATTAGTTGTAATTATACGTCCTAGTATCCTATATATACCAAGGAGACATTTTCATTTTGAATCATCTTGTAATTGAACATTTATGTGGGCATAAGGAGGTTTCTCCCTCGAAGAGGCTTATTATATGAATTTCTCTCTTTTTCAAGGTGTTGAGTACTTATTTTGAGGTTTTTCTATGCTATATTGATATTTGGCTCCTAACATATGGTATCATAGCTCAAGGTCTTGGGGTTTCGCTACTACATCTGATACACCTTGGAATTTTCGCTATAACTATTTTTCTACAAGATTTCAAAAGGAACGGATTGGAGATTATTTAGTAGACAGATCAAGTTATGTTGGGTTAAAATTTTGGCTTCTGAGGCCTTATAATTTCGGAGATACAACCTGTGCAAGATAGGGTTCTGGAATCATATTGAAATGAGTCATTGTGGAATTTTCACTATAAAACGTTTTTTGTAACATTTCAGACACTGAATTCTGGAGACTATTCATAGAACTTAGTAAGGTATCTTTGGTAAAACATTTCTCTTCTGGGTCATCTTACATCTATACATACACCCTGTGGAATATAGGGTATCTGACTAGTCCCATTGACTAGTCTCAAGTAGGTGTTCTAGGTAAAATGATCATAACCGCTTCCTGGAGTATCCAAATTGAGAGAGACTAGTTTTATTGGATAGTGGACAGTCTGTAGTATCTCTGGCATGAGTTTCATAATTTTATATCAATTATTTTGTCCCGAGCACGCTATACAAGGGATATCTCTTGGAAAGGATAAAAATCAGCAAGTTGTGGGGAAGTTACCATAAATTCCACTTGGCACATCCAATTGTGATCAGACCCGTGGAATTGCAGAGAAGAAATATCAAATAACTACAAAATGGTAATTTTTATACCCAGAAAGGTCGAAACTTTGGAGATACAATAGAAGAAATATTGTCTAGCAGAACCACCTCAAAATCAAGGGTCAAAAGTGATACTTGGCCAACATGCCAACCAGAAAGGGAAATTCTACACCAAATAAGCCTTCAGATAGTTCTACTTGGACTATTGATGAAGGTGAAGAAATGCGTAGGGACATAAATTATTTACAAAAGAAGACAGTAACAAAAGATGAACTACAAGAGATGGAATCTAAGTTGGAGGCATTAAATACTAAGATGGATGGTTTAAAAGAGGAGATCATTGAAGGATTGAAAAA